>JAFBJT010108733.1:19632-72790 GCA_016785325.1 Chascanopsetta lugubris
TTTAGGGCAATTAGAGCCGCACGATGTGATTAAGGAATGTAATTACGACACTGCTCATTGTCGTAATTTGGCGTCTTTAATCACAACGCAGCTATCAGCTGCTCTCAGCCCTTTGTCCTCCTCCCTCTCTCTCCTGTTCTCCACCACTCGTCTCTGACGGGGGACAGACAGCACAGGAGGGACAGTCTCTGAAGGAATGTCTTTAAAAAATATTGACATTTCTTTTTAAAGGAGATGAGTGGAGCTGCGTCCTCAGAGCAGAGGTGGGATTTAGGATGAGAAGTGAGGAGCAGGCCAAATTGTGGAAACACTAGATTTCTAATTGGATCCACTCTTAAGACAAAATGCATTAAAGGATCAATTTAAGTATTATCACATTTGTCTATTTATCTGAGAAATTATCACTTTTACCCAAGTGGAAGTTTTAATTCTCTGTCCATGGTGCTGAAATCCCCCAAACACCTTTACTCACTCGAGAGACAGAGACAAATACAACTTTAAAAAAAAAATCATACTGCTGCCAGATATATTCAAACACTACTCACTGTTTTCTTGATGTATTTTAACAACAGATTTTGGTCATAATTAATTTCTTTTCAATTTTCATTAAGACTGATTTGATGATATGTGAGACTGACTTGCAGGGATCTACAGCTCTGAAGCAAGAAACTTAAATTAAGGTATAATCTTTTTAAATAGTGAAGGATTCATTACATTCTTTGTTTGATTTGGAAGAAATTTGTAAAATTTGACACTCTAAAATAAAAACCGATATACGTAAACTCATTTTTGAAACAAAAAGATTCAGCGTATCGTCCCATTTCCTCTCAAAAACAATGAACAGTGTCATTGTGTTCTCAGCGTGATCTTCAGCCGGCTGCGATCTCAGCTTTGTGTCTGAATGATGAGCCATTCCGACAACAGGGTCATTACAGTGTCCGCTTTAATCCCATCACGCTCCTGAACGCCCGGAATCTTCACAGACCAGCTCATAATCAAGAATGGAAATAATCTGAGGGCATCAAAACAGCTCTGGAAAAAAAAACAAATCCTGTTAGCACCTCATGTTGGGATCAATCCCGCCTCAGGATTTAAAAAAAAAATAAAAAATGTATTTTTCATTCTCTCCTGCTGTTGGAAAGCGAGAGCTCACAAATACATTAATTATGCAATATGCATTAATGCACAAATGACTGGAGCATTTAACCCATACTAATATTCACATTAGCCCAGAAGAGGGAAATTCCCCAGGGGTGAGATGGAGCCATATGTGGAAGGGAGAGAGACACAAGAGGAAAACAAGCCACAAACGCAACCATTTGTTAGAGACGCTTTGAACTAAAAAAGGGAGCGTGTCGGATGCTGGGCGATATTTCTGCCTCTGTCACACATGGATGGTGAAATGTCATGTACACACAAGGGTCTGTGAAATGTTGTGTGGGTGGGTTGGACTGGGCAGAGACACAGCGCTCACAAGTGTCAAGCACAGACAGGCTCTGCTGGCCACCGACACACAGGGCCAGTGTCGACATAACAGGCAACATGGTTGTTATTCATGAGTCTAATAAAGGCGAATCTGTCTTAAAGGCATTTACAGGGAGAATCGGGGCTCATGAATAAAAGTGGAAGATAAAAATAAATAAACAAATAAATAAAATAAAATACCTTTTCATAAACCATAAAATGTCCAATTTACCATATCAAGGGCCGGCAGGCTGCCTATTCAGAAGTCAGAGGTGATGTATGCTAAGGATGATAAACAAGAAAGTCGAAATATACATAAGCGTGCTGAATTGAAACGGGGTGCCCTTCATATCAGTAACAGGCCCAACTCTGAGAATGGATTCATCCATGCTGTGTCATTCACTGGGAGTAAAGATATATGTGCTGCAGCCGCACAGGCACCAAATCAACCTCTGGGTGGTAATTCACTTTTGTCAGGGCGCTGATAGCAATGCATAATGTTGTCTTTGTGTACAACACGCACGCACGCACGCACGCACACACACACACACACACACACTGCAGACCAATGCAAGTGTAGAGTCAGGAGGGTTTGAAGCTCATGATCAGATACAGAGGCACGGTGCTGTGGAAAATATGAACTTAGTCCAACTTCTATTTTCTTAAGTTGTTTTCTTTGCTTGGAACAAAGTTGTCTGAATATTGTTCAATCAGAATTCTACAACACCATGTTTATTTCATAAACGTTTGAACCTGCAGGATCTCCCATTGAATGCTGTAAAGTCAATGTGTACCTACTGTAATGGACTTGGCATTGAATACAATAGCAATAAACAGGTGTCTGCTTATCACTCTCACTCTTATGTTATGGAACTTTACCCAATAGATTTAGCACTACTGTCATTGGATATAGAATATATCCAGTGTTTTGCAGCCAGAAAAGCACTGTCATGATTTGAACCTGTCTAAGCAACTTGCCTTCAAGTGACTCACAGTCACTACTGTTTTTTATCACAGGTAATATTGTATTGTATTCCATCAGATATGGAACAGAGTGGACAAAAACAAACGATATGATAACAAGTGAAAGTGAAAAAAGCCCCAACATGGTCTAAAAATGTGTAAGAAATAAAATTTAAAAAATCTAATAGAAACAAAAAATAATAAACATAAACTCCCAAAGTAATTTGAAGATTCTAACATGTACCACTAAATTCTAAAACCAGACAGTCAGATCTATATCATCATACTCTTTCATCTGTAATGTGCTGTGTATAGAGCTGCACATCCAGTCCATGGGTGTATACGAAGGGTTAAAAATATTTATAACCCTCTCACGTCATGCTCTAAAATACGTTATGCAATACATGTGTATTTATCTGTGAGAAAAAATCAGGATACTTACAATCAACAAATGAAAATATACTGTCCTCAATAACAATTAATCCGGAACATACACGCAAGTACGGGATTCTATAATGTTTAAAAAAACAAATTCAGGACTCGACCTAAAAAAAAAAACGAATTTTCTGAATGACATTTGAATGTTTGTGAGCAGAGTTCACTGAGTCGGTCACAGTGAAACACAAACACTCTCCTGTCAGGGCTCAGGCTGTATGTTTTGCTGTCTGCCTAACGAGCTCCTAATTCATGATAGTGGGGATGTTTGTTTCTCGGAGGCAGGCTGGAGGTCAGGTAAACATATGGCGCCGTGTTTAGCGGGGGAAACCTCGAACTGGGTACAATGGATGACGTAGTAATGTGTGATCATCCCCTCATCTGGAATACGATTGTTGAGTAACAATCTCTAATATTCCAACTGCCTCCATATTAATCAGATTAAAGTCCCCAATCCCCCTAATCCCTGTTTACCGATGGTTTGGCCTTTGTGTCTTAATCTGATGTTCTTTTATTCCCCTTTGGGATTAAAATGTGTCATGGCAGAGGGCTGCAGTTTGTGCTGTTGTTGTGGACGAAGCAGGCGAAAACAATTCCATGCGGATTTGAGGGGAACAAAAACAGGTGCGATGGAATAAAGTGCTTTGGTAAATAAATCAAATGATGGATGGGAGACGGTTGATTAGATTTGTTGACATTCTCATACGGCACTGTTTTTAAGACACGTGTTGTTGTGCCAGCTTTTTCATACGTAATCTGAAATTTGATGTTTGCTCGGGTAAAACTGCTCAAATGATGAAATTACAGACACATGTCAAAAATCCCATTATGAAATCATGCCAGTAAACAAGCCTCCTGAGGATTATACAACGTCACAGCAACACAGAGATTTCACTAAGAGTGTTTTTGTCTCTAGACACAGCGACTGTACGTTCCTTTCTTTCCTTTTCTGCGACTTAAATATAAAGTATCTTAAGTTTGATAAGAGTGGATGCAGCTCACACTGGTCACATGACTAGGGATGCAAAAATACTTCAAATACAAACAAATAGGTTTGTGCAAGACATAACAATAAGAGTTAAAACAGTGATGAAAAAACCCAAACAATTTACTTTTAAGTCACCGTTTGCTGTGTTTGCATAGGTGTGTGTGTGTGTGTGTGTGGGTGTGTGTGTGTATACGTGTACACTTCGCCCGTGCGTGAGAGATCACTTGTCGCGATCAATATGCAGATCCTGATCCTCTCAGGGTTCATTAAAACTCAGGCGAGGTGGATCTCATCTCCACTCCCTGATGTTCATTAACTACAGCTTCCACATTGATATACACACACTGGGGTGACACAATAACAGTGTGAATCACTCAGGGAGCTTCTCTCTCTCTCTCTCTCTCTCTCTCTCGCACACACACACACACACACAATATCATCCTGGGGATATTTTAGCTGTTCCCTGCAGATTCTCTCTAACCATGGCCACAACCACTGACCCAAAAACCAGCAATTTGGGGACGTGGCTTTTGTCTGAAGTTGGACGAGCCGCTCATATCTAGTGTGGAGTCTGTCGCCCCCCCCCCCCCTCTCTCTCTCTCTCTGTGGCTCTTAAAGAAACAGAGATTAAGAGATGAATGAAAGGAGCGTCACTGAGTGGTGGGTGAAGCTGTAACAAAAGCTGCCATGTATTACAGCTTGAAGTGTGTGTTTAGATACTGACAACGACTTGTTTACATGATGTTTACTGCCTGATTGCCGGACAGGTTTCCGATTAGAGTGCAGTCCGAAGATTAAGATGCACCGCGAGCAAGGTCAAGTATATTATAAAAGTGAAGAAGACATAAAAACAATCTGACAGGAGCAGAGGCCGCCGACCGAATCACAACAAACGACTTGTTCTGCAAGGAAATGTCCGAAGTGGATTTCAATCTGAAAGGCGAAGAGGGGGAAGAAAAATGGACAACGCGCTTCCCTCTGCTGAGAATCTGTCATGTTACTAGAGCATGAAACCCCGGCCGTTAGTCTAACACTTGCTTGGCTGATCTTACTGATGTGCTGAAGTGCTACTCCAGGCTTCAGTGTATCTGTCTGAGCAGAGGTCTTTAACAGCCATGAATGCCAAGCATGGGGGAGGCAGGCCAGGCCAAGCGTAACCGCGGCGGCCCAATGTCCTTGGCTCCTCGGCGGCCTTCACCTCACACTCCCTGCACAGTGAATTTTATGGCTAATTTCCGGCAATTTATCCTGGCACTTTCCGAGTCGAGATTCCTGCGGGAATAATGTGCATAATTTGCATAAATCATCCTGATAGAATGCACATCAGCATGTAACCAACCCCCCGTGCCCCCCCCTCTCCCCTGCCCCCCCCTCCTCCCTGTCTGATGCTACAGCGTTTACTTTGTAATCAAAACTGACTCTTTTCCACCGGCGGATGCACAGGAGCCATGAGAAGGAGCTCGGACTTTAGAGGAGTACGGTAATTACAAAGGAATGATACACAAACACAGACGTGAGCATCCAGCTTAAGCAATAAAATCATATCTTTAAAATTAGAAAAATCCTGAAATCAAGACACTTGAATCTACATAATTCATTCAGTGTTGAATTATGAGAGAGAAATATAACTTTTACTTGATATTTGCCAACTGGTCTGGTCTGTAAAATTAAGCATGGCACCTAACACCATACTCTGTACTACACTATAAACAATTACTTTGAAAAACAATAAGTCTGTGGATAATTGTCATTACCTACTAACATTAACATTTAGTTGTAAAATAAATAAATAAATGAATATTCTTGGACAATTCTTTTGCAAAGACAGAAAAATTATAGTTTTTTTAAAGGTATTATTCTATTTACCACATCTACCTCAGGAGATGTGTATCATGCTTTTATACAGATCTGATGACTACAATTTTTGCCAGATATAGAAATAAACTTTTTAGAATTTCATCTGACAAATGAAAAAATGTCATCATTTTCATCAACACATCAATCAGCTATCTGACTGGATGTTAGTTGCAGATGGTAGTTATTATCTCTTATTATGAAATTTTTGTATGAGTCTCACATTTGAAATTAAAAAAACACTATAAATCCAATCATTTCCTCTCAGTCCTGTCCGTCTCTTATTCTTCATCTGAGTAAAGTTCAGGTTCTCTCACTCTTTCACTTTCTTTGTCCCATGTGTTGCAGTAGTGACAGATCAGCCAGACTTTGCTCCACAGCCTTGTTTTCCAAAGCTCTCTGCACGTATGTGGCCAATTGTCTGAAGAGAATGAGGAGGGGGGGGGGGGGCTCAGTGTGCGGCGCCGGGGGGGGGGGGGGGGGGGGGGGGCTCAGTGTGCGACACCCACCCCCCTCCCCTCCGTTTTAGCTTTGATCTAATTTGACGTACAGTGAGAAAGTGCATATTCTCCTGGACTGCCTTCGTTACTATAATCAGCCGCCATCAAATCCACTTTGTTGGTCGAGGACGTGCGAGATAAAAACGGAGCAGAGTACAAAATATGAGCCGTTTTTTTGTGTGTGTGTGTGTGTGTGTCTTTTCAGCTGATACGGCGACGACGGGAATCGTGCGCAACACGCGAGCCGCACAGAAGGCAGTGGGGTAACTAATCGGAGCGGACACACAGACAAAACATGGCTGCGTGGCCAAAGAGCACCGCACTCGTTACATGCATTAGATTTTGTGACTGATGGGGAAAAGAAGTGGAAGTGTGTGGCCATCGTTGTCGCTGCGCTACCAGGTTCTCCAACTGGCCCTGGTCGCAGGATCTCAGATGGTATAACTGGTGACAACAGGACAGTCGTCCGCTGGGTGGACGTTAATCACAATAACACGGGGCAGGCTAATCACGAGTCAGCGATCATGCGCTAAATGACACGCCTCCCGCACCCATTGTAACCAGTCCACTACCGAGGGAATCACACACTGAGACTAGTCTGTTTTGAGGAGGGAGGAGGGAGGGAAGGTGGGGGCGGGAAGGGGGGGGTTTGAGGGGCGGACAGTGGTTATGAGGCTGGTGCACAGCCATCCAGACAATAATTACTGGATGACTGTGGTCACATTAGGGATCAGTCAAAGCAGATTAATTTCGACTGATAGCATTGGTCGCCGCTAAATGCAGATTTTTTTAATAAGAGTGAAATTGTGTTGGCTGAGGGGGGGGGGGGGGGGGGGGGGGGGGGGGGGGCGAGGGGGGAGTTTGGAAGGGGGGGGGGGGGTCGAGGCAACGGTGAAGTTTGCTATATGGCGGTCCCTGTAATTACTTATGTGGAGAGACAACGTCTTCTCCCCTCGCGCTGAACCAGACTGTACATCTGAACGAGGGGCTGGAATTAGCACGCAAATGTGTTTGTCGGAGAGGCCCCCGCTCTGTGTGCGTTTGTATGCAGAGACTGTGTGCACAGGCACAAATGAGGCCGCGCACGTGTGTGTGTATGTGTGTGTGTGAGGTAGGTCTTTCACTAAATACCCTGAGACCCTGAGAATTACCCTGAGCAGAGAGGACAGCATCTGTTTGTGTGCTTGTGCCGAGCAAACAAGGCAATTTGGAGAACACCAAGGGAGCAGCTAATAAACACAACCTTTCCCCCCCCCCACCCCCCCTTCCTCCTTCACCTGGCTCCGAGCATGGCGGTGCTACAGTAAGGACGCCTGTCTGTCTTTGTGCAATTACGTGCTCGTGAGTGTGTGATGCAATGCCAAAAGCCTGGGTGACCTGAGCAGGAGGGTGGCTTGTATGATTTTGCACGTGTGTGTGTGTGTGTGCGTGTGCATTTTTTTATGCATCACATAGGCAAACGTGTGGGACGTGTGTGTAACCATTCATCATTCTACAGCGAGAGACGTGCCAGGGCTGCTGGGAAATGGCAGGTCTGTGTCCCATCACACCCTGGCGTCTTTGTCTGTACTGCCCAAGCTGTGCCAAAATGTCTGCCCTGGATACCTGGCATAGATATAATACTTTACTGTACACAAAGGTGAGTGAATATTAGCCTGACGGACCTCGCTCACATGGAGGCCAGGATGGCCTGACAGCGCCTGGCCTTTTCCCCTCATTTAAGAGCTGATAAAATGGAATCCGGTGCTTGAGATATAAGATCTACCGCAGGAGCAGTAATCAACTATAATATAAAAATTGTAATTTGAAGACCACATTTGGAGTCAAAAGTGCATTTTGAAATTTGCATTGGTCCAGGTTTCTGTGTTTTGCCCTGCAACTGTTGCGGTAAACACGTTCTAATGAGACCTGCAGCTCCACTCGGCGCCACCACCACTGACTCTGATATGGAGTCAAAGTGACACCCAGTAAAATCACGCATCAGAGCAGACACAAAATGGCCGTCCAGTGCCAAACCCCGCCTTGGCTTTCACTTCAGATCACACCACCAGGGTCTGGCCGGGGACTGGGGGGCAGAAACACAGCTCTCTGTCTACATCCTTCCCTCACTGAAAAAAGGTTTACACGCTCTTTAATCTCATATATGTGGAGGTATTTTTCAAAGCACACGTCAATTATCATATCTGGGAAATGTGCCCAGTTTGCCCTTCAAGGTCTCCTCACGCCTCACGTCACACACCTCGTCGGCAGAGAGAGAGAGAGAGAGAGCGGCCCACGTTCCATCAGCCTTTGAGCCTTGGAGCCAACAACATCATGGGGTAAAGGAGTGGGTGAGAAGAAGTGCAAGAGGGGAGATTAATGTGAGTTATTACATTGATTGGATTTCCAGAATGCTAATTAAAAGATGTTAGGACACGGGCCCAGCCAGGGATCAGTGGGCGCTAATGAGGACCAATAGGCCCCTGTAATGAGAAGGGTTTCAATGTAAAGTTTGTAATAAGAAGACGTGGACATGTGTCAGATCCCAGAGAACCGTCGTTAACGGTGAGGATTCACGGCCTCAGCGAAAAAAGGGAGAAATAAAAAATACGGCGAGTGGAAGCAGAGAGGAATTCAATTATACTAAAGGGGCTTTGCACAATAAAAACATTTTATTATTAGACAATTAACAGGGTGGTTTTAACGGCCGAGGGTCACCCAGACCCCCTCGTCTTGGATTTCAATAAAGGAGCGGGGCAGTATCTTTTAATGGGAAACCAGTTATCCCACCCTCCTGCTCCTTCCCTTTCACTGGTCCCTGGAGTTTTATGGTTTTCACACTCTCCATGTTTGGTGTAAAAATATAGACCTACATTATGCTGTAAGTGTTCACAGCAGAATGAGTGGATATTTGTTATTGAAAATTGGATTTGAATCAAGTTCATGGGGAAACGGAGAGGAGTGTTTTTACAATGTCAGAGTAGAAACTAATCTCTTTAACTGGAAAATACCAATTAAATCTTATTTCATATGACTTTGACTTTACAGTCCAAAACTGAAACTTGCAAATTCAAATCAACGTACTTAATTTTTTTTTTATCAACCATTAACTTGACTGAAAGTGTATTGAGTAGGATTTAATGACATGTGGTGGTGACGTTGGATATTGCAGATTAATATCCCTCAACTCACAGAGAAGAATATGATTAGTTATTAGTTATCGCTACAACTGTTGACTGTATTGAACGTGATGTTGCAAGATGGCCACCTCAAGGACCCTCTCCTGACGTTAATATCAAGAGTTCATTCTAGGATAATGAAAAAAGAATCAAAATCGACAATACGTTGAAAAAAATATTTTTTAAAAGAGCAACATTCCTTTTTAACCTAAATCTTACACACTGGACCTTTAATCAGCTGGTTCAGTTCCCCGGCTCACCATGAAGGAGACTACAGCTGGAAGAATGACGGCAAAGATATCGTTTGAAAGGTGAGATCAATCTACAGCGAAACAAAAGAGCAGAATAATAATAATACAAAGCAGACGGTAAAGGAGTGGAGTGAGATGAGAGAGGTCGTTACTTATTCAGTGGATGGTTATTAGTTCATGAGTCTTACTGACGGGTGCACCCTGCTCATTTACAAATTAGAAGCATATCACTTTAATCGGCCTGCTAATTAATCACTAATAATGACTTGTGTCGACGACAGCCTGGTAAATACTCAGGGAGAAGATCACACTAATGGGTCCTCTTTGTTTATAGTTTCGCTCTCCTACGAACAAATACCAGCGTGTTAGTTAACCTGGTTTAAGCTATATGATGGAATGTAATCGATTATAGACATACACCTACTGCTTTAGACTGAGATACAAATGTTTGGGTTTGTTTATTGGCGCATGCCAGAGATCAAAGTGTAAACAAATTGATATTTTACGTCATCATTAGGGAATCAACGATGAGCAGAGAAAGATATCGAGGTAAAACATGCAGTAAAGTAGCTTTCCAGGCCAGACACAGATTATTAGTAGCTGGTTGTGCCGAAAGCAAGTATTTGGCTCCAAAGTGCACCTATACTTTAAAAGAGGGACTCTGCATTGATTGGCTAATACTCATGAGAAGACTAACCAATCAGATAGGACTGTGGGAGACACATGGAGTGAAGAGGAGTGGTGAGTGTTGATGGATTGTTGACGGAAAATAAAATACTGAAACAGATTATCGGCAAACATAAACACACACCTGACAAAAAAGATCACATGCTGAGCTCTTCAATAGATATTTCTACTTTACAGTTGAGGACACATGGCAGTGTGATGTACCAGGGACAAGAGGGTTGTGTGTTCAACCAAGGTTCAGGCCTAAAACATCCAGGCTGGATCACAGTGCGCACAAAAAAAAAAGGCTGGAATTATATTGAGGCTATGACAATACTGATGGGCTATAAAAACATGTCATTTAATGCTCTCTATCACCCCCCCCCCACCCCACCTCCCCTCCCCACTCACCTCCCTCCCTCCTTCCTCCCCAAGTATGGCTCTCTCATCTTCTTACCATTAAGCCAATTCATCACCTCTTGCGAGAAGGCCATGACACAGATCCAGTCTATCAGTCACTCTCTTTAGGATGCAGTGGCTATTCAGACGATCAAGGATTTCCGCCATATTAAACATGGAAGTGAAAGCGGAGGCCATCTAAACAATGACACCAGGGAGCCGGCTGGAAGCAAAACACCTCTTTAATGAAAGTGTGAGTCCGAAGAGGCGCAGTAATCACCTCAGAAATTAAAATATGAAAACAATGATGTAGCAATAATGTAAGATGTGGTTTGCCACTCTCAGCCAGTTGTTTGATGTGTCACTTTTCTAATGACTTCCTCAGAAAGGACCCTGGATTTGCATTTTTGGTCCCTGCTCCCGTAATGAAAAAAGGTAGAGCGGAGCATATTTCACTGGGCCTGTCAAACCCACTCACGCCCCTCTGCAAAGCACTCAGGAACTTCATTCCACCGCCGCTCCGTTCTCACCACAGCGCTATGAAATTGACTATGACAAAATTAGCAAACCTAGACTGCTTGGACACGTTCCCAATATAGTCGCTTTTGCATTTTTATTTATTTATTTATTTATTTTCAAAATGCAATCAAGGCCCCCGGGACATCAAACATGAAGTCTCCTTGAAAGTTGCTCAGTCTCTTTGCCGTGAGTACAGCTACAGATTTATGTAATCGCGAGCTTGTTAGGGAGATTTCTCAGGCCCAGTGACAGTGACGTGCACTGGGCTTTGGCAGAGGTGACATCTGGGGAGCACAATTCTGCTGCACCACCACGCAAAAGCAATTAGAGATCTATACTCCGGGACAGGTCCTGGCTTTGTTCAACGGTGGAGGGATACATGTGGTTTAATGTCTTTATTAACATGACATGCGTGTCCCGGTCTTCAGATGACAGTCGGGGGGTCATCATGAAAAAAAAAGGGGAGGGGGGGGGGGGGGGGGGGGGGGCAGCAATCAGTGAGATCATGCTCTGCGGTCAGGACTGTCTCGTCAAGGCAAAACATCAGAAAGCGTTTTCCACGTGAACTGTTTGGAGGACGTCAAAGAGGATATAGCGACGGCTAAAGAGGATTTTCCTTTTCTAACGAGCAGGGGAGCGGAGCCGAGTGAGTTATAGCGAGTGTGAGGTATCAGAGCCGGGTGGTTAATTACAAGCGGTTCAGTTTCAGTTGGACAAGCTCTGCTCTAACACTTCATTTAATGAATCTCACAGGCTAAAGTAATTAGTTCAGTCTATTAATTACTATAATCACCCATTATCATGTTGGCCTTCATTTGAACATGTCATTTAACGGGCCTTAAGCAACGCCGCTTTCAGGAAACGCTGTGTTTATGAACCGATTTCCTTTGTCAACAAACGCTTTAAAAACACTCATGTTGGTCCACTTTGTAAATATTTAAAAGCCGCTTACAATTATGAGTTGGATCTTTTTTCTATTTGATGATGTTCCACTCACATGGCCCTTATTCAGACTACACTGATTTAATTGGAACAATTTTTAGAAGTGGATTAGGGGCATTTGTACATCTTGCTAAACGTTATCTTAAAAGGTGCAGTGTCCAAGATTCCCCTACATTTTTGTCACTTTTATCTGTAGATAACAAATCATACACTGACATTTTTACAAATGTATAACCGACTGAATGTATAACGTTCTTTTCACGTCACTCCAAAACGAGCCCTTTAATGTATATTTACATCAGGAGCGGGTCCTCTCTATGGGGGGCGCCATGTTTTTACAGTAGCCCGGAGTGGACATAATCAACATCTTCTGAGCTTTATTGGAAACTGAGGGCTATCATACTCTAGGCTCTCCTGCATGCTCCAAAGTGAAGGGTGAGGTGAGGGATACAACATCCAACTCCACCAACAGACGTCCCCAAATCGTACACACTGCACCTTTAAGTTGACTTCATTTGAGACACAAATGACTAAAAACACTGGTAGTATAAACAATCGGCTGATAACCACCAAAAATGGAGTGCAATACGTGATGGAAACCCTCCATATATCATCACTTAGATGATAATCTCAGTTTTCACCAGCACAGTTGAAGCTTGTGCAGGAGCCTCATACACTTCACGTGGGCTAGCCATGAAATAAGGCAGGGGTCTGCGGCGATGAGGGTGCGGAGCAGTAAACAAGGCGATCCTGCTCCCCAGCTGTGAAGGTGACACAGGGATGCTACACGCAGAACAAGCCCTTTTGATTAATCACAGGATATTTACTGGCTCAGATCTAATCAAGGAGCGTGGGATCACAGGCTACATCATACACGGCCCAGGAATTTACACAGCAGAGTTAACCTGTCACCTGCCACCGTCCTCTCCCTTATAAACACACTGTGTGTATAGTAGTTTGGTGAGGCAGTTACACACCACACTATACACGCGACACACACACACACACACACACACACACACACACACACACATAGGCAGGCAGCTTCACTGGTGATTGTTTTATTTCCGCTGGAACATTAGAAGCTGCAGACAGATACTCAACACATGTCGTCCGATATAAAACCTTATGGCAGAGGGGAGAAAGAGCCATTTATCTCAAGGTGGTGGTGGTAATGGGAAACAAGAACGTGAGCGGGTTTTCTCACTAAGTAAACTACAGCGGCCTGGGAGAGTCATTACTGAGGAGGGGGAGAGGGAGACATACAACACAAATTTACAAACGATATGGGAGTGAACAAGTTTGATCCCTGATGGGTTTTTAATGTGACTTTTATGAGTGATTAAAGGAGAGGGGGGGTTTTAACAGGGTGCAGAGACCCGTCAGGTTTAGGTGAGGATTTAACCACGACCTCGACACTTTGACTTAAACTGACACAGCAGATCATTAATCAACTAACTGATGATAATCAACAACTATTTAGAAGCTTTACTAGCTGTAAAAAAGATTAATTGTAAAGTTGAATGTTTGATCTAAATGACCCTCACTTCACGTGGAGTAGTTGCACTCTGTGCCAATTCAAAAACATGGTGGTGCAACAGGAAGTTGAACTGCAAATAATCTACACACCATTTCAAAAGTTAATCTCTGGTCAATGCACAAAAACAGATTACAGAGTTTATATTCGATTATGCAGGAACAAAAGGTAACGCAATTTATATGCAAACTGCGTCCTCAGACATGTCTGACAAGCACTGTTGGATTAATTGTTGCCACCATATTGTCATAATTATGTTCCATTTAATAATAATTATCCCGCATCTGTTGAAAAATAGAATGATCTGAAACCTCATGAAATGGATGAAGACGTAACCTTTAGTGTGACCTGTGCGCTGTCTTCTGCTGTTAGCACTTTCGACGGGAGGAGACAGGCAGCAGTGGAAGTGCTGCCATGTTTATGAAGCAGTCGGTCGGGAGAGAGAGAGAGTGCGGTCGGCACTATTGTGTCGGCGGGGAAATGTCACTCCACAGGGGGGGAGGAGTCAGTTCAAACGGGTTTAAGCGACACACTAACACATACACTGAGATTCACAGACTGCTTTTAAAAGAAGAATCTCTTGGTTCTATATTTTACGCTCCCTAGATTGTGTTCAAATGCATTTTCGTCGCTCAAGTGATGATCCGGCCCCCTGACAGTTTAAAATATGATAATTGCGTTTGTGCAGAGATAATAAAGTGATCCGCGCTGTTTAGGCGATAGATCACTTTGCCACATCGAGCCAGATCTCTGCCACACACGCTCCGGACAAACAGACTATTAGACGCGGAGCCTTTTTCTCAGTCCCCGCGTCTCCCGGATATTTCCTCAGTGACGAGTCACATTAGACGTCGGGAGCAAGAGTAATTTCTGTGTCACATCCCTTTAGCCCGACCTCGCTGACAATCGCCAAGACGGGGGCGTTCTCACTAAAAATTAATCACATTTGCCATTTTAATGGCATCCCTCAGCCCTCTGCCAAGAATTCACAATCATCCCCCGTCGTATTGGGTTGCTCCGGCAGCTCGGTGGCAACAAAGTGATTTCAAGGAGTGTATCAATACTTACATCACCCCTCTGGCCCTCTCTCCGTAGTGTTGACATGGCAGCACTCAGAGCTGCGCGCCACTGGCAGGAGGCCATACACTTTATGGAAATGAGGCGGAGGGAAACACGCAGCCATGGGTTTGAAACTCTTTACTGGATAAATCGGTGGGTAACCGTCTCTTAATGTGCGGATACACACATCTGGGAAGCGAGCAGGTTTGTCTGTCCACAACCGATGTCCGCCACCGCCAGTGGACACTGACATTTACACTGCACTATACTAATGTAAAGAGACAACTCCCATTGAAAATAATGCTCAACTAATTGGCATGTATTAATGATGTACTTCACACTCTTCACGGAGAGCCAAGACAATAGCTACATTTACAAATACCTCACGACCAAATTTAATTCAAGAGCTATTTAACATGATTATAACTTAAAATAAATTATAACCATTCATAAAAGATCCTCAATGGATTTAGTCATATCTACTAATGTTGTTGATGTAACCACACCCAGTAATGTTTATAGACCCTATACAGATAGATGGTTGGATGGATGGATGGTTGGATGGACAGATAGACAGATGGACAGACAGAAAAACAGATAGATACCTCAGTCTTCCCTTCCAAGCATGTCGGAGAACCCATGGCCGCGTTAGGATATCGTTAAACCTCAAAAGGGTGATTCGTTTGTTCATTCAAAGTTGGTGAAACATGGTTCATTCTCGAGTAATGCAATCAACAACAATAGCATAATTTCAAATACGATTTTGGCCGATAAAAATAATTTCCCCAAAAAGCTCCACACAGGACCTTTAAATCGTATCCAGGGCAGAATTAATAGTATGCATGTACAGATGAGTCCTGCTCAATGGAGACTCTGTCTCACAGTAAAAGCAGTCCTGTCCTTGCCATCAAATATTCAGACAGACCTGTTAGTCCTGGTGAGTGAGAAACCCTGTACAATGACTGGCAAACAAAACACATGTGGTAGAAACAATGTTCTGAGGACATTCTGTCAGATTTGTCCCTTTTTTACAGATTTCATCACCGAGCTGCTGTGGCGTAAATGCCTTAAAACACTTTGACATAACATGCTGTGTCCAGAGACCCTGCGCCTCTGAATAATGAATCCACAGTATGCTCCAAACAGCTGTCTTCTTGCAAGAAGTTTTTTTTGGTCGCATCGCTCGTGCGCTTTTTCAGAAATCTGCATAATTCGGGGTCATTCACCTGGTTCGCATCACGGCGACGACTGACCGATCACCGACGCGCAACAAGCTGCCGTGATTGGCAAAGATAAAGTCATGACCATCCTCCAATCCTGCGGCCCACGCTCTTCATATTTAATTCAGAGGTTGTGTATTTCTTTATGATTGCAACATCTGTTTGCTCCCAGTGCCAGCTCCCTCTGTCAGCCACCCTCTGTTCAATAATTTCTGTCCTGACCCCTGAGAGCCCCTGACATCACAGCACCGGCTGCTGCTCAAACTTCAGTGGGACCAGACACAAAGGGACAGGTGCCCCGCTACAAAATGATCTGCCTCACAAGCGGCACCAACATAAACCAACATGTTTTTATTGTTGTTAACATATGACAGGCTAACTCCTCCTGTCTTTATCAAAAACCACTGGTATGAATAGCTGCATGAATGAAATCCATGTCAGTCAGGTGCAGCATGTTTGTATTTCATGTGATGGGCGGACAGAATAACGGTAGTTGGCTTTCAATGAAGATCGTCGGCAAACTACATCCAATCAAATAGAATCAACAGACACAATTTGCTAATTCAATCATGTCAAAATATGTGATGTAAACACTCTCTGGAACAATGTTTACAAAAATGATGATGAAGTTACTTCAGGTGCAAACTGTTAAAAAACAACAACGCAGAGCAGTCTATATATTGTCTGTGGTAAAGTAAAACATCACCATTGGGATAGGGGCTGGTCGCCAGGGCAACCACAGACTCAGAGACCCAAAATCAAACCTCACGGGGAGTTCATTGTAAAATACAAATGCAAAAATCTAGATTTTTCTTGGATAAATCTGTATACGTCACAGAAGCAATTCCATTTTGAAATGAGAGCAAATATGTAAATGAGTATTATTCCACTTATCAAACCTTAAAAGTGTCATGGCAGTGTAGCGTTACTGCATCAGACCTACAACCTGTCATCATTTATGACCTATCAAATAATTCTGGTTTTTCTCAGCCAGATCCCGGTTGTCAGGGACATTGGCGGGGTCGATAAACAGATGCTACCCACTGACCTCAGAAAACATGGCGGAGGGGCCAGATGTTCGGATGACCTCGTGACCTTGGGACCAGCTGATGTGGCGATGACAAAGATGGGCAGTGGCAGAGGAAACTGATCTAGTGGCATCGGAGGTTCCTGGTTTTTTCCCACTTTCTCGGTGCTGGTCTTTACACCCCCCGAACGGGGCAATCCTGGAAGGCAGGGAAAGATGGAGGCGAGTCTGTAAACACAGAAGCGGAAGAGACAGAGGGAGCGTGAGGGAGGGACCAGTGGTCAGTGACGGTTGTCACAGATGTTGAGTTCAGCACAAAACTCTGCCAGAAGCCATCATGTCAAAGCGAAGTTAGCTGAATGAACAAGAACAACTCCAGGCCCTGCCACTTTACATCCCGCTCAAAACTCAACAGCTGTTTCTTGAACGAATGCAGATGCAAAAATAATGATAATAATGCTTACTTACAGCTTCTGCTTAGAAGTAAACAATCACTCTTGACCACACCCTGGATGCATTTAGCCACGTGATGCAGTAGCTCTTTTTCAGAGATGTCAATTAAGAGCCAGACGGGAATTGATCAGTGTAGAAACGATATTTTCGCACTGTAGTTTGGTTCAATAACTCAATATGCAAGAATTAAAGAGTTTTCATATTTCCGTGACGATATTTCTTAAACCAGACGGATTTATTTCTGTCGTTGTCAGGGACAAACAAATCACGGCTGAAACAGATATGCGCCGCGTCGCTGTGGCTTTAACATCATTTCACCTCAAATCAACGCCGGAGCTTGTCTGTTCTGGCATCTGAGATTCTTCACATTTTGACTGGCTGCATCTTGGCTCCAAGCATCTTCACTCAGCTCGGAGACTGTCTTTGTGCCAAGGCCACAGCCTGTGGCGCTTTTCCTAGTGACAGATGAGCGAGCGTGTCAACATGCTCGTGTGTGTGTGTGTGTGTGTGTGTGTGTGTGTGTGGTGAAACAATGGGCCTTGTGAGCTGTGAACTGTGCTATTATGGGCAAACTGGCTGGTTATTCGGTAAGCAATCATACAAACTGTTATGCACACAACTCTATAATCATTAACACAGTCGTCCAAGAAATGACTTGCGAACGTTTCCAGGCAAAAGTAAAATCCCAATTTTTTTTTTTAAACATGACTATTTTTTTACTGCCTTTGACGACCTGCCCTCAGCCTCATAACTTCCAATTAGTCATTGACGGTGTATCCAAGAACGAGGACATCAAATTCAGTCCCACACAGGTTCCACATCAGTAATGAGAGCTTAAGAAAATCACGACGAGCTTCACCCAAAGAGAGAACGGTGACATGTGGATCTAAATCTGTCCGTCCTGTCTCCAGGCCTGTTGGCAAAGGGCAGCTCAGCTGTAGCAGGCAAATTGTGTGAACAGCGGACTACGAACATCTCTCCACAGGCCAAAGCAAGGTGTCTAATCCAGGAAACGCTGTGAACACACACCCTGTGGGCTCCCACAGTGCAATGCTCGGCCCTCGTCGTGGTGCAAACCGCCACAGATCTTACAGTCACAGTTAGTGAGCGCTTCAAAAATGTACATCATTTAAAAGTGTTTTGCTTACGGAATAGAACTGTCGTTTGACAAATTGTTATGATCAACATATGTCACATGTGCAATGTATAAAAAAAAAACCTCTGTGTTATGAATGAATTTGCCACATTAACACCTGTTTAATACATTTGCGCATGTGTGAGACAGAACCGCTTGATAGTGTGAAGTGACTGTGACGGAGACATGCATCTATTGTATATTGTCTTTCTAATGTAGGTAGTTGCCGCCTGTTACACTTGGACTAATCACATCCCCCTGCTGTGTGTTTTCCATACATTCAATACACTCAAATTCAGGGGGTGCAGCGATATCATCACAATGTGTCCATGCTGATTCAAAGTCAGCAAAGCTAGCCTGAAGACAAGGGAACACAAAGATGTACATCAATAAATAAAATGAAACAGAGCCATTAAAGATGACACTGTGTAGAAAATGCAGTTCTCTTTGCCAACCTTTGATATATAAAGAGAGAGAAAGAGAGCGAGAGAGAGTATAATCAAAGACCACAGCACTTCCCCACCTCACCTTCTTACCAGAAGACATCTTCATCTCTAAACAACAACCTGAGCCAGCTGACACTCTGCACTGCTCCCTCAGGACTACGACGGATGATGCTGCTTGTTAAGGTTTGTGCTCTGCTTGCAACTATCATGTCCTCTACCAGTCACCCACCTGTGTAAATGACCATCTGCATGAATTGTGGCTGAGGGAAAAGATGCTTCTACACTTTATTCAACTGTTTGACCAGTGCAAAGGAAACCTGCCTGTGTAGCACCAGGGTTGTGTAAAAATAAAATGATGTTCAGCCCTTAATATGGATTATTTTGCAAAAGAAATGCAAAGACAGCAGACTTTGGAAAAAAAAAACTGCTTGAGAGCTCAAGTATAAAATTGCACTCCTGGGAATATAGTAAGACATAAAATTTAAATTCTATGAATTAATTTGAATGTCTTCATCCATGCGATCATACAGTAATATGCGGATTGCATTCATCAGTTTTGTGTTGCATAAACTGTATTGTGTAAAATGTAGGGGATTTTTTTGCATCTCAATCGGCAGACACTGAATATAAATGAGCTATATTGATACTTTAAGAGTGTAATAAATTGATTGTATGAATGAACCCTCTATACTTACATCCAAATAGGCAGCTTGAAAAGGACACATTAAAGTCTTAGTTGCAGTTGCACTTCAATCACTAAATGTCACTGAATCTTACAGAATGCACCTTTAAACAAAAGTGACACAATTGACCATTATTTGAAAAACAAAACTTAGCTATTTAAAATCAACTCAAGTAAGCAAATGTGCAAAACTGAAAAGCAGCGCTTCACTTGACAATGTGTTATAATACATTTTCTGGATTTCATTATAAAAGGACTTTAGTGGGGATTTCCTGAGAAATATGTCCTGTGATAAATTTCCAGATATTTCCTTTACACATTACAGCATCACGTTACCTGAAGAAATATTGCCAGCTTGCTGAGGAGTGTGTCTGCTGTCCAGCACCTGTCATATCGGCTGAGTGTCACCCACGTCACAGGGTGTCGCAAAATGACAGCTCCCAATGTCTGCAAAGATGAAGCCTCGGGAGGGAGGGAGGAAAAAAAAAAAAAAGAGGACGGATCGAAATTTCATCCTCCCAAGTATATCAAAGTGACTCCTGTCAGCATTGCATCAAAGCGGAGACACTGGAACTGTTCATTTTTACAGCTGAGAGTCGGAATGTGCCCAGGGTTTTTTTTTTTTCTTGGGGGGGGGAAATGGACGGAAAAGGTGAGTGCCGTAAATTACACTGAGGCGACTTACAGGAGAAATGATGACTGTGAGAAGCACCTTGTCAAGCGCTGGCCGCTTGGATTTATGACAGCGGAGTCAAAATAATGTTGTGAGAAGAGGCTGAAGTAGAAGGGAGAGTTTTGGGACAAAGACGTGGTTTCAAAACGACATCCATGAGGAGATTGTGTGACACGAGGGGGAGTCCTCTGTTTGCCAGAGTGTTGCCTGCATGGTGCAACAGCATGCAACATCTATGATTCCAAAGAAATACAAGTCATCATTTGTGTGTTCCTATTTCACTGAATTTAGATATAATCAGTTTAAATTCAAATGAATAAATTTAAACATCTGCAATTTTCACAATTTCTATACACAATAGATTAGAGATAGGATTTTTTTTTGCAATGTAGAAATAAAGCACAAAGAGCCCAAAACATGATCAGAGCATAACATAAAATAACATGGACAGTCACCATGGGGCAGAGCCTCTGTACCTTCACAGTCTTGGTAAACAAGTGTGTGTTTTGACTTGTACAGGCCGACAGTGCTACAAGACACAGGGATGTAACTTGTGCTGCTGTGACAAATATTTCAAGCTCCGGGCTGCAGGAGTCTGAGGCAAACCAAAAATCTTGTTTTTGTCCCAGGGCCAGAGCCTGAGCTGCACTGTGGGCCACTTGTGATTTCAGCACTAGCTGGTGTAACGCAACCAGCCATGCATTAGCATTGGCCCTCCAGTTAGAGCCGGCTCTTTGGATCCTGTCACCCAAACTTATCATACACTCTTGCACACGTTCACACGCGCCCCGACACGCACACGCAAACACGGAAAAGCAGCTGGTTTGCTACAGCGAGTCGACCGACCCTCCTCGTCTCAGTTTATGAATCACTCATGTACTCAGCCACACAGAAAACACACACACACACACTCTGACCACTAACACCTCGTCCACAAAAACACACACACACACACACACTGTAAGCGTCACTCACATCAAAAGATTAGCAGGTAGCTGAGATGTTTGAAGGGTGAACCAGCAAAAAAAAAAAAAGATGATTATAAACTTTTTCATTAACAGTATTTTTTATGCCGTGTGGGTTATTTGTCTTTTTTTATCCGATGTGCCACCGGTGCATAAAGTCCAATGTCCAATGCACAGTGTTGACACAAACAGTCACAAATGGGATATTCTTTAATAATGCATTTAATCTATATTCACCCCCCAGTCACATTACCCTTCAATTGGCACAGGATTGTGACATCAGATATAACACCACAAGCCTAATTCATGCTTCTGCCTCAAAACAACACCTATGCACTGACACACACCTATGTGTAATACCATGATGAGCACCTCCCCCAAAAAATGTAACTACGTATTAAGAAGACACAGACCTGTCATTGGTCCATTTGACAGCTGAATATTTACTGGTCCTCAACTCTCTTCCCTCCACCTTCAAGTCAAATCGAAACACGGACAAAATGGAGGGGAGACTGAGAAGAGAGCAAGTATCCAAACTACACCGTGCGTTGTAATTACATAAAAGACACATTCACACACACCACGAGTTCAAATGGGTTCAAAGATCCCAGGTGCACCCACTAATCCTGACACGAAGGAGGCTTCACTTACACTCGGCTCCGTCCGCCTCTCCACAGTCCCCACTGGTCAAACACCCACCCATTAGCCGTCAACAGCGGCAGCAGGGACATCCCCTCCGCACAACATAAAAAGGTTGTGTCTCCCTGTTAAAGCCGCCGGCCCATCTCCCTTACCACTTAAACAGGGGGCCTGAGCTAGCATACAAAGTTCAACAACTGTGAAGAGGGAACTATTAAAGAGGACACACAAAGCAGTGACCTTGACTGACAAGTGCTCTTCATTCTGGCCATAAACAGCAGTGGGGCCTGATAAGTGTTCATCGGTGCGGGGAGTAATGACCTATCCGTCAGCAGCGCTTGGGCTGTGTGAGGTAGTATAAATGGAACATACATAATGTACAGCAATAATACCGGCACGCTCACAGCCTAATGTATTATCATTATTCTTGGGGACCGGGGGTTTTTCGCCCCTCCTCTAACCCCACACATAGCGAGCCACGGTGTGGCCGGTAAATGCCCTGCAGCCCGTGATAATTTCATTCTAATCTTTGTTCCATATTATAATTTTCATGGACAGGAAATACACCAGGCCGCAACGGCACGTTTCTATCAAGGGCTAAACAGAACACAGGCCATAACTGCGGGTTTTATGTGACTGTATAAGCGCCCGTTTCTTCGTGCACCGCTCAATTTATGATAAGAATGGAGAAAGCTGTAAATTAATGTGCGATGGTCCGTCTCAAACAACATGATTACGAGCGAGGCGAGCGAGGGCAGCTGTGTCCAAACAAGACACTCCAAAGCTACTCGGAGAGGACATCACAAATTACAATGTTTGAGAACGTGATTAAAAACACTCCAAAATGAAATTAAGTTTTGAGAATACAGGTAATGTTCACATTGTGCAAAAAAACCCTGATAGAATGAGTAATATTAGGTTTTAACAAACACTCAATTATTTAATGACTGTATGAAGTACAGGAAAAACAAGATGGATGAATAAACTAAAATAACAGACAAACTGAAAACATTTTTCATTAAATCTGCAACAAAATAGACACCAGCAATTCACCAATTTATTTAGTCCCCTAAATAAACTTAACTTCCACCAGGATCCATGAACCCTTTCAATGAAATCAAGGAGATTTCGAAAAGAGTCTGAAAGGTTAAATGTGCAACATTTTGATTCAGAAACCAAATAAACAATAATTATACAGATATTTCATTGAGTAGGTCCTCTGAAGGGGGCGGTCAAGTTGAACCACCATGTTTTTAAGATAGGGAAGACCATCACCAAAATGTTACAAATATCATGACAAATGATTTATATAACGACAGGATTTCATTAAAAAAATGATTTTGTTGACTTTTGTAGCTGACAATACAAACTACCTTTACCAGCAAAACTCCCCCACATCCCATGAACACATACGGCTACATACGAAAATATTCTACATCCCAAAATACTTCCTTGTGGTGGATAATTCAGTCTGGTGGATCTTACACTGACTGTGCTGAGAGTAATCACATAACACCATTAATTAACAGGCATTTCTGAGGCCTCCCACACACATGATGCATCACAGCCAGGGTCCTTATCCAAAACTAGTCTCTGCTGTTCAACAACAAGGACTTGTAGCGCTACTATACAACCCAAGATTCAAACACTACAAATGTTGCATTGTGGGGATATTTCTGAATCAAATGCATTGAAATAGACGGGATAAATTTAAACTGTCCCCCTGCTCGCTGTGATGACGGCGTAGCAGTGATTAGATTATGTTGATGATGATAATATGTTGTAGTGTTTGTGCATGTTGCGTGCGGCCCCCACGCATCTCTCGCAGGTATCCCTACAGAGCAGAGGGGGAAAAATGAAGGATGCCTCCAGAGCTTGGAGACAGTAATCTCCCCCGTGGAGGTCAAATCTAACATGGCAGGTTAGTGTCTGTGGAGATTGACAGCCTGGAGAAATACCGCTGCTAGGCACCGACAACGCGCAGTGACAGCAAACACCTCCCAGGAAAAAGGCTGGTTACCAAGCCTTATAGAGCGACTGTCAGAGGGCGCGTGTTGTCAGAGCTACTGCTGCTGCTGCTGCTGCTGCTGCCGCCGACTCGGCTCTGACAGACTCTGTCAACCTTTCTCTATCATATCGAAACCGTCTCAATCCCGCCAACGCATACACTCGCCCAGGAAGTAAACAGATCCAAGCTGTACACATCTTCATTATATCCAAGTCAGTGGTAGCCACGCCCAGTCAGTAGCGAATAGATTAATCCAGTGACAGAATCTTTAAAACTATGGTGATATTGAAGTCATTTTCTTCATCTTTTCAATGGTGTGTAAGATTAGGGCAAAATCATTTTCCATTGGTATGGATGGGGGATGATATAATTACACAGATTTTGTTTTTTATCATCACTATATACACCCTGTTGTTTTCATGGGTTCTCCAACATGCTTGCAAAGGGAAACAAGATGAGTATTCAGCTGCAATTAGCAACTTCACCACTAGATGTCACTAAATAGAACACGCAATATCTGGAGCAAGAGTGCAAAATTGAACATAGAAATATTTTTTATATTATATTGAACTGAAAAATCCCATGATGTCGATCTTACGTAAGCATCAGATATGACCAATTAATTCACAATCACACTTTTTGTGAGAAATAGGAAAGTTTGCAAAATTCAATGCCAGAAATATCAAAAGTCAACCAGAACAAACTGACTAGTTTAAAGTCACATGTGTTGACAAACACAAGAATATGTAGAGCAGAAATAAGCCGCACTTACACTTCAATCTATGTTGTTTACTGTGTTGGTGGACAAACTGTAATGCAGTACAGCAGACCACTAATTGCATGAAATATGTTATCTTACAGGCTTGTGCTGTCTGCCTCTCATAAACAAAGGCTGACAGATCATGCCCTGAACCAGTGACCCTGCTGTGAGCATATGCACTAATGCAAGGTCACACTGGAGACTGGCCACATGAGGAAAACACAGCCATCCAATTTGCCCTGTTAGACCTACACAGACACAAACTACTGATGTAGTCATCATCCCCTACAATAAAATGTCAGTGTGTTAAACCCTTTTTTCATTAGGAGCCGTAATAAATGGCGCTTCTATAAAACAGAGGATTCCCATTTATGTCCAGGAGAGGAGGGGAGGAGGGGGTGGTGATGATGAAGGGATATGCCAAAAATCTGTTGTGCGCTCAAAGTCAAGGAGGCTTTGTTGGCTCCCATGGCGCTCAGCTGTGTGCAGAACCATAGCAACCCCTGATTTTCATGATGGCAGCTGGCCATCTTTAAATCAGGAGATCTAACCACAATACAAGGCTTATTATCCACTCTGGCTGCAACATTTACCAACATCATGGATGAAAACAAACAGAAGCATGCTCCCTTCAGTCGTCCGTAAAAAGAATATCTTACCATGTACTTTTTGTGTGGGTTGCCATACAAAAATGCCACAGCTTAGTATCTTCTGATTGGTCTGATTATGAGGGTGAGTGTTTATGGCAGAGCGCGGTGAGAGGGGGGAGTGGGGGCTGATGGGGGTCTACAGGCGCGCGGGGGGGGGTGTTGGAGGAAGAGGCAGAAAAGATGGGCAGGCAGGCAGGCAGGCAGGCAGGCAGACAGACAGACGAGCAGACCTATAGCCTGACGCCGTTCCCCCTCATCCCCTCTGCTTGCCCTTTGTCATGCACCCTCCTCACCTCCAGAGCTGTCACTGGCTTGTCAGAACCAATCACAGGGTGCCATGCTGTCTGCCAGCCATGTACCAGTTTGGACAGGATGACATCAAATTTCTGGTGCTACGTGTCAAGGACCATATGAAAACAGATGTCCTCATTACCGGGTCGCCCACATTACCACATAAGCATCTCACCTTTTCATATCTCAGGGGATTTAAAGAAAAGGTTAAACTGTCCATTATGGAAGAATTAGGTGAAATTAATACTAGTTCTATAGGAAGAAATTGAATATAGAACAATTGCACTGATTATTATTTGAGAGTCTAATGACCTGAGCAGGCTGCCAAAGTTTGTCCTCAATGATTGGAGGGGAAGGATGAGGTGAGGGGTGCTGCAATATACCATTCGCCACTAGATGTCACAAAACCCTACAAATTGTGTCTTGAATCTTTCAGTTTAAGGTCAAATTGAAGGGGAGTTGCCTTACAATTGAAAAAAAAAAACGATGAATGAGTAGGAAAATGTCACTTTGCCAAAAAAATTAATTAATAAATAACAATAAGAAAACCAGAATAGTCGAATCCAAAAAAGTGTGATAAAAACACATGACATGTCCAGGCCTGGTGTTATGCATTTATGAGGACCACAGAGATCCAGCATGACAAAAGTTACTTTATTGAATGGGACAGATCGCTGCTTGTCTGACTGACTTAATCTGTTTGATTGAGCAATGGGACGCCCTCGGCTTCACAAGTCCTTCAAAGGCCTCAGATTCTGCAAGTGTGAAAAAAGAGGGAGGAAAAAAGGAGGAGAACAATCCCCCCCCCCACCCACCCACCCACACACACACACACACATGCACTCTCTCCTTCTACTGCCATATAAAGACACACGCACGCACGCACACACATGCACACACAGCTGAGCAGATTTAAAGGGTTTATTTATTAGCTTTAAACATCTTATTCATTGCCCTACCACCCGAGCCCTTTCAGGTCATCAGCCTCCAACAAAAGACCCCAAGCTTGGAAAATCTGTCCACTGTCAGCGTCATTGATGAGCAGCAGAACTCCGGGCTGGATGATATGGTTGCATTCAAGGCGGCCGTTGAGATGTAATAAAAAGCTCGAGTTGGAAGAGTTTGCTGCAATTCCCATCAAGAATCAAATGCACGCTGCGTTACGGAGCCATACATTCATTCGCCCATATCTCACAATCTTATTATGGGGATCTAACTTTCCACTCCACCCCCTTTTTTTCAGCGACACAAAGCAGACCTCAACAATCATTGTTCTTGATCTGAATTTTATTTAGAGCTCCATATGCTTCTCAAGCCTCCTCTCAAAGCCGGAGTCGGTGCTCGGGCTCTCTTGGCCCGTTAACCATTAAAAGAGGGGGCCGTCCTGTCGCCACGCCGTCTATTGTGGGGGGCTTTGAGGTTAAGGGACAAAAGTGTGAGATCATGAATGAATGCTTGGCAGTCTATTGGAGGCTTCAGTCCTCACAATTCAAAAGGAGAATATGCACCTGATGTGATTCAAGCAGCTGCTTTGAAGGACGTGTGTTGTTTGTTAAAGGGTTTTTATTGGATTCAAAAAAAGGAAGACGTTTGGATTTTTAAAGGAATTTCTGAAGATATCGAGGGCCAGTGTGGGAAAAGGCGCCTAAATCCCCAACTCCTCACCCAGACAGAGCCTTACCACATGAGACCACTCACAGGGGAAGCGGGTGAAACCCCTGAGATACTCAAACACCTCCCAGACAGCAGCAGGCATCAGAATTACCCCTTCGCCATCTCCGGGGGCCTCTACCGAGCATCGCTTATAGACTTTCTCCCCTCAAAGTCGCCAAAGCTGTGTCTCTGTGTCTCCAGGTCCCCCCTTAGTGACAATTTGTCCACATCAGAGAGCCGTCATGCCTAACGAGATCCGACTCGTGACACACACAGATGGGGAGGGGCCGGGCACAGGGCAGCGCGAGCGCTGGGTGCTTGCCTGCCCCGAGGCTACAGAAAAACGCCGTGCTCAGACTGGCGTGTGAGAGAACACAACTGCTTTCTGCTAAGCTCTTCTTTTACCACCATAAGCTCTACCAGCCCACATCGCCGGCGCTGGTACAAGCAGAGAGGATCCAATACGGGCAATAAAAGGAGCGCTTTCTATATTTGCACAAACAAGCGAAGTAAAACAACTGAGTGAGGAGTGAAGGGATTTCAATACTTGCATTATGCACTTTTGTGTGCTAAAATCAAAGTTCCCCTGCAACCAAAAAATGTCTTACCTGCCATCTGCCGTACGACAACCATTTTTTTCTTTGCACACACACATACAAAGTCTGTGAGCAGACAGCAAACCAAGTGAGCGCAGCTTTCCATTTAGACACAAAGAACAGACCCCATCGGCTCCTCATCTATTCAGCAGTGGTACATTACAATCCCACACACCAGCCAAGGCGGCCAAATTTTCCTTTGGAGCCTTCAGGCAACTTCTGTCGTCAACAATGGGCTCAAGTTTCCCAAGTTTAGCGGATGAATCCCGAATAATAAGGTCACTAAAAATACCTGACACCGCGTGCTTTAATGGTTGTGATCACGACATACATCTCCATACGAGACCTTTATGTTAATGGGATTATATTGCTGACATATGTTGGTCTTGTGTCGCATGGTATAAGACACACACACTGCACACTGCACCCCCCCCCACATGAGCTGACCTTGTATGATAATAAAAGAAGAAAAAAAAAAATCACAGCCGCTCTGTTCCGGTCAAGTGCCTCAGCTGCACAATTGTATGCATTTAGGTCACACTGGACACTGTGACCCTACACCATTGGGACACGGGGGATAAACTTGTCTGAGGACATCACCTTAATAAACACAAAAACATGCTGTACAGTACACAGGGCATGATTAGAAGAAGATGACACTCCAATATGCCGGTGCCGGCTTTTAATTTGGAAATATAAAACCATGCAGTGGCCAGGAAATTATCCTCTAAGTGCGTAATAACCCGGAGTCCCCCATTCGACACTTGCTCAAGTAACATTCCACCCATTTTAAAACCGATTTAGCCGTCACAGTAAACTTTGTCTAACTTGATAAAACACAATTTAATCAACCCTCTTTATTATTCTACCAGCCTTTTCTTTTTTTTCCCTCCCAATGCTTCCACTCTCCTGCAGTACCTACGCCCCGCTGGCTGCTCTCACCTCACTCTCTCTCCTGGCCCTCTGGCCCTCATCCTTGGCTCTGGCTCCTGACAACCTCACCCACTGAGCTACAGATTGGCCCGTACACAATGTCCCAGATCCACATTCACCAACACAATGAGCTCACCGGCCATACACCTTCAACTCTCTTCCCGTATCCCTCCTGTCCATTTCCCCCCATTTCTACTCTCCCCTCGCATTCATTTCCTGTTTTCATTTCATTTCCTCGAGCTGTCTCCAAATCTCTCTCTCGTTGCTGCCGCCGCCGCCACCACTATGCTCTGCACTTTCTGGCAACCTGGAGGTGACTGGTGGGCTGACAACAGAGACCATCTTGGTGCCTTATTCCAGCGCAGGGCAGCATGAGCGGGACGAGCCAGAGCTCACAAAGCCACTGCCGAGCTAAACAAAGGTTGTGTGCTCCATCATTCAAACCGAGGCCACTCCGACAGCTGCCTCCGCCACGCTCACACTGACAAACGGCCAGAAAAACAGATGGTTTGTGCATTCATGACCAGTTTAGTGGAAGCCCAGGAGTCACCCCCATTCAAGGGGAGGGTTTTTGTCAGCCATTCTATAATAAAGCTTTTCAGTCTGGTAGAAAATTAGAAATGCATTTTAAAATTGTCCCTTAATTATTGAGGTCATCCCGGTCCCATGGAGGAGAGAGGAACGAGCCGAGGCTCTGGCTTTGTGACACATGACTGATCTGAAAAGATGGGGCTGCCTCATTTCACTTTTTCAGTCCTGCCAACACATTAACATACATTTGTCAGTCGCTTCTGAAAAAGCAGATGCAGTGAATTTTGGAGGCAAACTATCCTCCGAGGGGAGAAAGTTCATCAACTCCACATCTGATCGATACTGGCATCAGAACTGTAGACTTGACTGGAAACTAACCACAGAGTCAGACTGTATAAATATTCTTCTCTAATAGAATCATTAACAATTCAATTATGACATTTATCAGCAGTGAGAGAGGGGTGCATTTGTTTGCCGACGAGCACCATTAGGATTTTATAATTAGTCAGTTCATTCAATGTGCTTTACTTGTACAGTGTTTCTAATTGTTCATATCCATCATCATACATGCTTTAATCTATAGTGGCATTGTTAAACCAGGGTCCAGGTAAAGGGGACACATGACCCTGGCTCCTCAGACCAATCCAAAGCTCTACTTCTCATCCCTGAAGCTCTATAGAATTTGCAGTTACAACACTGGAAGCAGAGGTTAATGATAAAGAGAGTGGGGCTGAGCAACACCTAATGGTGAAGTTAAATTAGTTGGTCCTTTCTGGACTACTGAAAAAACTTGGTGGTTCAAAATGGCGGCCTACACATAGAGGACCTGCTCCTAAAGTAAATAATAATTATTTAGCATTTAACAATTATTCTAAATTCTCTAAATCATTTCTCCTAAATCTCACACACTGGACCTTTAACATCCATTGGGTGCCTGAACATCACAATCCCCAAAAAAAAGAAATAAAAGTGTTTATTTTCCCAATTTCTATTCTATTGGTGCTTGAATAAGCATGAATGGGTGAATCCAGAAAAGAACAGGTATATGAGACTAATTCAAGCACAATAATGTTCGTCATATCATTAAAAACAGCTTAACAGTTGCCTTGAACCACTGAGGCGTGAACCATACTGGGCGTCTGGGAATCATCATCAAGCTCTTGGCAACACAGCCCAAAAAAGTCATTTCCAATTGCAAGTGAAAGCATTCACCATGTTGCACTATATCATACACAATACTGCTCACACACATTAGCTGGAGTGCCGAGCAAAATGACACTGACTAAACTTAGTTTGTTTGTTCCTCCATATTAAATTAGTTGCATATCTCCCATTGCCCAGAGACAGGGCCTAACAATGTAGAGGGAACAGCTGAGCAGATATAAATTAAAGATAACACCAAGCCACCGCACGTCTGTCTCTGCCTGGAAACCATCTGGACGTTCAATATTACATCCTTGTCTACACTTCTCAAAGTGATCGGGATCAGGCTTTTTTGACAGGTCTTCATGATGCATCACACCCAGATGTGGTTGCTGACTGAACGCATTTGTCGAGGCCTCACTCTCGTTGGGAGCGGTCATGCAACGGCCTTAAAAAGTTGTCTTGGTGAGGAGTCGGAGCCTGATTGGCTATACAAGCCTCTTACCTCCAAAGTGACAGAGACATCGTGTCGAGCTGGAAGGCAAAAGTTTGCTATGACATTTAAAAAATACTGATCTAGAACGAGACTGGAAAAATACCTTGACGCTAACTGTGTGAAGAAAATGAATGATTCAACTTTTACAATATATTTGAAAATCTAAATATGTTTCATACATTAATGTGTAATAAATTATAACTCACTTCACCCAGTCCTCCCAGTTATCAGTAAACTCACATGTTTGTCCATTCTAAGCTACTGTAAAAACATGGCTGCCTCCACGGAGGATCCACTCCTCATGTTGACATAAGAGCTTTTTCTAAGGCAATTAATCTATGCATGATATGTCACTGCTATAATCCAATATTCAATAAAGGGACACAAATAGTATCACTAAAAATCTTACACACTGCACCTTTAAGTATCACTGAAATATAATCAAAGCATACCACTCTGATTTTAGTGTGTATTTTTTATGTCAGCGATAATTCCTACACAGACCCTAATAAGCATATCTTAACCGTTCTATGAGCTAACATGTTGTGATCCTATTAATAATCATGTGAGCTCAGCATCATTGCACTGGACTGGTAAAGTCAAATTAACATAATCATTGTCATCATTAGCATAATTTCCACGCTAGTTTGTCTGTGTTACTTACTGTAATGTATAGCACAATAGAGACACCCAGCAGCATGTTACACACTGTGGATAATATCGAACCACACATTCTTATTGACCTGTGAGAGACCCACATGGTTGACAGAATATAAACAAGGGCACACACACAACACCTTTGCACGTGCAGGAACACACAAACACTGCACAACGCGCGCACACACACACACACACACATAAAGCTGAATGGTGTCTGACAGCTTGTGCTTTGTTTCCACTGAAGCACTGCCCTCCTCTGACTGTCCAGGGTAGTGCATACAATCAACACAGCGCCACAGCTACACCTCATCACTGCTGCAAGTCATTACATCTTAAAGAGGGGCTCAAGATTAGTTTTATTACTTGTCTGTGCATGTTAGGACCACCCCCCACCCTCCACCCTTCCCCTCCCCCACTCCTCTCCCTCCCTCCTCCCCCATTCCTCTCCAGCCCCGTATCCAGTGCCATTTGTTGTTGGACTGCACCCCTTTGGCAGCGGGTAGGAATCACTTCCTCGGAACATGATGTGGGAGGTGTTCAAAGATAGACGCTGACAGAAATCTGCCGCCGTTGCCAAAAGCGCTGGCATTTTCCGCGACACAAGCAGTGACTCTGAGGCGGATGTGATTTGATCAGATAAATGTGACAAATGTGTGAAATTGGACAAAAAATAGCAATCGGATTCAATAAATACAAGCTAAAGGTGGGTATAAACAACTTGGGGAATAAGTCACAATGTGTTACTGATATTATTTTCCAACAGTAAAATTATATCCCTTTTGCCAGCATAGCCTTTTAGTAGAAATTTCAGTGGTGTTGCTGTAATTTTAAGCTCAACCATCTGGTACCTAAATGATACTCAAAGTTGTTTTCTGGCAAAAAAAGAAAAAAAAAATCCATGTTTTTTTTTAAAGACTGTGGTGTTAAGTCTGATAAACAAGCCGCTACTGCAAGATCCAAAAACCACAAACACCGACAGCATCGAGGCGGAAAGTAATTAAACTCCCTGTAGACTCTAATCAGCATTCATGAGTGGCATCAGCTCCCGGTATGATTTACAGTACAGACCCTGTCAAGGTGATTTCTCACTGCGCACCAGCTCTTCCGACCACTCTCACCATGGCCATCATCGCACACGCTCGCACACAGCTGCCGTGTGCCCATCCCCTCCCAAATTAATACCCACAAGTGAAACCGTGACCTGCAGAAGGCAGCCCCGACCCACCGTCCCAGAGCCTCGCGCTGAATCCACCCCCCGAGCGTGTGTCTGCCGCCCCCCCCCCCTCCTCTCCCACCCCCTAAAGACTGAGCAAGGACAGGAGTGAGCACAGGAGGAATGAAATCAAGATGTGCCTCACCGTTCCAGTTTGTGAATGAAAACATCAGAGGTTTGCAAGAAAAAATGGTTGCACTTTAAAAAAAAAATGAATGAAATAGTAATTTCACACTTGTGTCCGATATATGCTAGACTCTCTCTAAGAGGCCCCGCGTGTGTGTACGATGTCTACATTAAAAGCAGTTTTTCGATGTGAATTAAGGGGCAATTTGAAGTTCCATATCTTGCCCAAGGGCACATGGGCAGAATGGGGGAAGACTGAGATCAAACTGCCAACTGGCTAGATGGCAACCACTCTTACCTTTGAGCTACCACCGACAGAGGGGTAATCCATGTGGGGTCCAACGTGCAACTTTACCTCTAGGTATCACTACACTCTACATGTTTAATGAGAAGCCATCTTGATGGCCAGAGGGGAGCAGGCAGCAGCCAGACCACTAAAGGTGGAGCCACTCCAGGCCGCAGAGACAATAATGGACCTTGTCTGTACCGACACTAAATGGCTACTGCTTGGTTAGTTGTGAGCTCCATTTTGGGACCTTTGGTTCCCATATTTAATTAAAAATCCATTATCACCCCTTAGCAGACTGAGCAGCACTTCGGCCCATGCTACCCTGAACTTCAGTCCTAATTGGTCATAAATGGATAAATTTGGGTATTTTGTTTTGGAGAAGGAAAAGTTGAAGATATGTCTTGTTAAAGTATGATTAAGCCTTTTGCTACACAGTGGTGCTGCGCTACAACTAATGATTCTCAATCATTAGTGTGTTCACACAGAACACATGCACTCCACCAGACCTTGTGGCAGCCCTTGCAGGCAAACTGTTGTTTAGGCGGCGCATTAATATTCAAAAGGTGACGCTGCCAAAGCACCTTGAGCAGATGCACGCTGGCACACATGGATGGCCTGAGTGAGGAGCAGCAGAGACTGAGACGGAGAGAGGGGTTCGGAAAACACACACGGGGAGAAGATAAAATCCAAATATAGCCGAGGAGAAGACGAGTTACACGTAAAATACGGGGGAAAAAACAAAAACCGAGGGAGATGGATGAGCTCTCCTTCACGTCCCGTGTCGCTCTCCTTCATTGTTACCTCGGCGAGTGCGGCCAGGCCCCAGCTCCCCTGGCAGAAACTAAGTGGCTTGCTGGCATATGGTGTAACCTCCATTTGAGTGCTAAAAGCTGGATATTGTTTTTGTGGAGCAGATGTTGGCGGGCATGGCAAAAGGCACAGCTGACTGGGCTGCACAGCTGGGAACGGTGTGTGTGTGACCCACATACAGGGGGAGCAGTAGTCAACCGAGAGCCACAACCTTAATGGAGATTGGAGAGACATGATATGAAGTTTGTCCCTCTATTGTCTTTACACGCATTAGGTTAAAAATGGAGTGTGTTCATCTCCCTTTACCTTGTATACAGAAAAAGATTGCTCAAGTGGCTACACGACCAATAATAGCTTTGATTCCAATGTGTCACCCGTGGTGTTACACTGGATGTCAGAGTCATCAGCAGGAATACAACCCCGCGACGTTAAGTGTAATCAGGCTCACTGACTGATGAAGGCTTTATCTCTACGACCATTTTAATTTGGAGGAGTATTACGGCTAATCACACCAGGATTGAAAACAATCCACGCTCTCTGTGCGCCTCTAAAAAACACCCAGCCATTACATTTTAAATTGGAGTCAAAATGAGCTTTCATGCCTAGATTTGAGCTAATGAAAAAGAAACGAGGACACTTAAGAGTTCTGACCGATTTCCCAAACCCAGAAGTGTCCCGGTGCCAAAAGTGGACAAATGAAGATTATGCTGAGATTATAATAAGGATGCCAAAGCCATTATCCAGTCTACTTTGACAAATGTTGTGCCTTTCTCTGAGCAGATGGGACCTAGAGTTTGGGTGGGGAAAGCGGCAGAGTATCCTTCACCCAGTTGGCTAGAAGAGAGCAGGATAAACGGCAAGCAGGGACACTGTCAAGACTCCCCAGTACCGCATGTAATTTTGTGTTTGAGGGCTTATCTCCCTGAAATGCATTCATTTTGCTGCTTTATTAAAAGTGAAGTGCAAATCCAACAAATAATACAGTGAAATTACTTGTGAAATTAATCTGTATTTTCCAGATCTGTCCACAGCTGTTGCAATAAAAATCTATGAGTACATAAAAACAGAGAGAATTTATAGCAACATCAACTGTCCCTCTGCTCATCTGTCAATCAGCGCCGGGCAATAGCCTCAGATTGGCCAGAGCACTCTGGCTTCAGCCACTTAATTAAGGGAGTGTTAAATGCCGTATGTTGTGGGCTCGGGCAAAACAAACCAGAAGCTGCAATAAAGGCTGTTTCCCCTCGTGAAAACGGATTAGAATGGCCTGTCACTCAGCAGGGTCACGCAGAGCACAGGCACTACTTAAAAAGTCATTTAGAGAATTAAGATGCCTCCGGTAGGGCACACAATCAAGAAAACAACATGCTAAATAAAACACCAAATAAATACTCGGAGTAGCCTTGAGGCTGTTGACCACGAGTTTATTTTGAAGTTCTGAGTGAGCGTGGCTCTGCCATGTTGACGCTGACCTCTCATGGACGTCCCATTAATTAACGAGAGGTTTTCTTGACTGCACCCTGATTAAATTCACCCCCTCAGAGGGAAAAGGTGGAAATGTGAGCAGCACCTTGATGTGCACTTCACCAGTGGGGACCAGCGTTTCCTGTGGTACTCAAATTTGCCAAGGGCTTGCAGCAGACTGTGGACAAACAACAACCTCCCGATAAAGACCCAGGCCGGGCTAAATATTTACAATGCAGATGTTGTGTTTGAAGTTTTGCCCCTGAACGGTGAGGGACAGGAAAATCACCTGCAGCAATGCGGAATGACAGAGATGAGATGAAAACAAGCCTCACGCAAAGTGATCCGGGGACAACACTGTAATTATAGAACAATTTCCTTTGATTACAGCAGAATTTAGTTACTGCCGCATATATTATTGTTTTACCAGAAGCTGTCAGAGGAAAAAATAATGGAAAAAAATCAATTTAAAGTACTTGTGAAAATGAACAAATAAATACTATTTTGTGATTAATTGCTTATTCACTCAAAATTTCACCAACCCTGATTCCTCATTCCATTTTTATCCCTTTCCAAACTTTACCTGTCAAATAGTCATCAGAGGACCCACTTTTAATGCAAATATAAAAGGGCTTACTTTAAGGTAATGCAAACAATTAGTAGATCCAGGTGCAATGGGATGAATTAGGATACCTTGGACCTTGGATACGGCTATAGTACAGTCCAGCAGTGACACATCTCTGCATAATCTATGCAGAGATTATGCCCAGATTACTGAGCATGTTGCTGCTGATGCTGCTCTTCCCTGCAGCCAGAAGGAACAGACTAGATGTCGCTGCTTTGACAGAAGTTATGAATACAGATCAGACCTCATCACTGACAGGCCTTGCTGATGGTTGGTGGGTTGGGGCCCGAGGGACTCGGCAGATGTATTGACATGGAGATATGGAGCCCCACTGAAATACACAATAGTATAATGGACAGTAGTTTTGTTGCATAGACTGTGTGATGGCAGAAGGTATGGTGTCATCAAAGTGTCCAATTTGAAAGGAAATATGGTAACATACAAAGATATTCAAAGCATTTGCAATGGCCAATTGGGTAAAAGGGTCAAAACTTTGAGAATTTACAAATAAAAAAATACAGATTTTGGATCAATGGGGTAAGAATTCTTTAAGAGAGTTCTGGGACTTTGTATCAATTGGGCCAAACCTTCGACATTTTGGGACAAAAGAGGACAAACTCCACCTTGCTTCTTATTTCTTCCTTGTTCTTGTTTATAATCATTACTCTAGCCCATCATCTACTCTTCCATATTGCCTCTAATGTGATCCAGTTGTGAAGTTTCCCCGTTAGTGTTGATGCGGCGTGGCAGTGTGCTGCGCTGAGAGTGACATGCTCATTCCTGAGCGTCTTTATGAGTCAGTAGCATCTTCACATCTCTGGAGCAGGCCTCAGCCCTCATGGCTCATATCAGCCTGACTTTGATGGACACATGTTCCCTCTGTGCTTGGCAGGACGGTCTTTTGAGGAAACTCAACGAAAACAGCAACAGTGATTGGGTCGACATGCTGCTCTGACCCCGGATTCCAACACTCGTGAAAACTACAAAGTACCGACATTTACCAAGTTCATGAAGTCATACTGCAAGTCTGTGAAGTCTATTTGTCCAATGAGAAGAGCATTTGTGAAATGGAAAGTAAAATAATAATAATTGTCATTTTAAGGGTGCACAAAAATCACTAGAAAGCAAGATTGCCACCATGGTGTGGCACCATTTTATTTACAGTTGTAGATAAAACAATGTAGAACCCAAACACCTTTTGAGTTTGAATGCATGCTTGGAACAGAAGCGTGAGTAAGGTGGTATTCATCTGCAACACGCAACTTCACTACTAGATGTTAATAAGTCCTACACACTGTACCTTTAAGTTGTCTATGAAGAGGCAACAACTGGCTGACTGTCACGGAAAGAATGTGGATACCAGACCTAAGACTGTTTGGAACTGTCAGGACTTATTGGTTTGTCCAGTCCCTGCTACTATCAAAACATGGCCACCTACATGGAGTAGGACCTGCTCTGATGCAAGTATACAGACTAAGGTCACACACACACACACAGACAATTGTCTGTTTCAGATCAATATACAACTATAAAAAATGTTTCTACTGAAATCCTACACACTATACCTTTAAAATGCGACACTCAGCATGGCAACACATTGGACTGTGCGAGGTCTTCTCGTCTGCCCACAAACAAAGGGAGTCCTGCAGTACATCCGTGTCAGTCTGCTCATCCCATTACATCTACTCTGCTGCTCGCAGTCATCAGAAATGACGAGCCTTCACCTGAGTTGACAGGTGACTGTCCTGAGGCAGCACGGCGCCCAACAGGGGAGCTTTAACCTGCCAACTATCTGTCAGTCCCCCAAAACCAGCTCTGTCATGTCATCTCCTCTACGCCAATCACGGTGACACATCAAGTTTGTGTCAGGAAACAGTGTCGCACATTACAATCCAATACAACGTAGCCCTGAGCCAAGGGGAGGAGCAGGTAATTATTATGGGATGTGTAAACGTTGGCAGGAAACATCCAAATATTCACAAATAGGATATTTCCTCCTAAAGCTTTAACTTTTAGCATAATTGGTTTTGTAATGAGGAGGAGGGGTCAGGACTCAGGAGGATACACTAATAGAAAGATGAGGGAACAAGACTAAAAAACGTTGGGTTAATTAAATTCATTAAAGTATCTTGTAAGGTTGTCGATTCATCACTGTTCTGAGACAAAGAACATTAAGATATGTGTCAGTTTGGTTTGAACCATTTCAATACATTGATATTAAAGGGATATTAAAGAACTTTAAGGAATCAATTCATTTACAGGGTCAAGAATTTACTTTGAACACCAAGATTAATGCAGATATTGAAGGTAAATTGTTTACTGACTCAGCAAAAACAATCTGAACATCTCCATGATAATTGAGAAAGCAAATAATCCCAAGCTTTCAGTAATTTTCATCTGGGTTCTCTTTGACATCGAGCTTTTGATTTAAATGCTGTGACCCAGAGTTATATGGTGCAAATAGAAAATAATTAAAACCACAAAATAGGTTTTAATTCACATTACAGATAGTTTAGAATGAACTCTTTCAAAACAGACCACAGACTTGCAGCCATCTGCCACAACATTAAAACCACTTACTGATTTTAATGCTGTGGCATATCAGTGTATATCTTCCATTGTTTTATTGTTGATGCAGCTTCGGTACATATCTCTGTTGTCCTCTTGCCTTTGACTAGACTGAGATTCATGTGTGCGGTGGTAAAGGTTGCACTGACCTAGCCCTGCGATCGCAGATTTTTGAATGTTAGGCAGGGGGAAAACGGTGTGTGCCATATGGCTAACGATCACAATAATAAATCAATTCCAGCCCCCCCCCCCCCACACACATCATAATTTATCTGAGGAACTATGAATTTCTCCATTGAGCAGTTTCCAGTTAGTTGTCACAGCATTCCAGAGTCTCATTTAAAAAGTGGCAACGAGGCAAGAAAGGTAGAGTTTGAACTGACTGCACGGGACTAATCATGACGCATTGATTGATTGAAGCTCTGTTATCAGTGGATGCCCCCCCCCACTTCCCCAATATGTAAATGAGTAACCTTTAGGAGGGCTCCGGGTGGCAGCAGTGGCAGATGGGCAGTAACTGTAATGGGTTGGAGGTTGGCTTGAATAAATATCCCATGGTCTGGAACTTACCTAATCTCTACAGTGTCCAACTCTATGACTGTCCACAATAACAAAAGGTTAAGACTCCATCATTCAATGCCAGTAAGTGTTACAAAGTTATTTTTTGCGGATATATAAAAAAGATGGGCTCAGCTTCTCAAATAAACATTTACTGGATGTCTTGATCATGTAGTATTTGGTTTCTATTGGTTGAAATCAAATAAAAAATACAAAAAATGAATTACCAATGTTTTCATGAGTGCACAATGAGTTAAGAGATTGGTGATTGGTGCATTTTATAGTTTACAAAAAGGGAGAAAATCCGTTTTGTGTGGATTGAACCAAAAAGTGGTATGATATTTTTCTTAGTCATGCTGGGTTTTTCCTCCCAAGTATTTGGACTCGCATAAATACATTCGTGACCATCTCAATCCTTTCCTATGGTTTTCAATGGGAAATGTCAACAATGATGGCAAATGCATATATAGACAAAACCACAAATTAAGGGATTTCTGAGGATTTTACCACAACCATTTATTAAAATGCCAGACACTTCAAAGAGGAAAGCTCCTGTAATGAGGCCCCTTTTGTCTCTGCGGCAAAACTACAGGAAACACACACAGACTCAGGCATCAGTAGCATCTAATTAAAACCCTTCAGAGAGACTGATGTGGCAGAGGAGGATTCCATGTGAGAGGAAAACACAGAGAGAAGTAGACGATGGGATGAAAGAGTGAAATGAGGATAAACTGCAGAGAACAGTCGGGTCACCCTGCTCCTGATCTGAGGAAGTGGCTGCACACAGAGAAAATAAAAAACAGCGTCGCACAGGCTCACACCCCGACTGTGAGGCAGACGTGGAAATGTCCATTTTCCCCTGTAGCCTTAAATTAACATGACAGCTAGTAGCGTCTTGCCCCGGCAAAAGTGAGTGATTAGTATTATCGTTTAAATTGTAATTTGGCAGTTAATTAAAGTGACCTTGGATTCTACTGCTGCATCTGTAAACGGGCGACCAGAGTGCCGTTCCCTCTCTGAACCGTCTGTGAGGCCGCCGTCACTGGGGCCCGTTACAAGATTAAGTCACCCTGGTGACAAAACCAAATTAAGCAGCTGTCATCGCCTACCTGCAGCTTGGAGCTTAAGATGATCAACTTATGACCGGTCAGGGAGCAGAGTCTCTTTTCTCCGCCCCACCTCCTATTCTCATTTTGGAATTCATGATTAGTTTTCATTCTTTTTTTTCTTTTTTTCCACAGTAAGATTGAGATGTTAAAAGCAAACTGCATGACGCATTAATGTTTGATGTGTGTCTGTGGGGACGTCTTTAAAACCCACTCCTGAAAATTAGTTGTGTGGTTGCGAATTGTGTGGAAAATTGTTCATTGCATTCTCTGACTCGTGCAAGAAGCATGGAAGAATGAATAATTGAGCTGAAACACCAATGTTTGAGGTTCCTGGTGTGGAACCATCTCTAAACGTTACGATCCTGAGGGGGAGGAATGGGAAGTGGCAGAGGTGAACTGAGGTAACGCACATAAGCACCAGGACTGGACACCAGGATGTTATAATACATATTTCATACTTCGATGTGGCGTGGAGAGTAAAAATAAATATACACAACAAATGAATTATGCACACGATCTTATTATCCAGAGACAAAACACAGTGACTCTCACTGAACTGGAGCATGTAACTGAACAAAGCTTTGACAACAACAAATGCCAGGTCACTGAAGGTCAAAGGTTATTGGAGGAAAAAAGAACACACACATGAGGTCATAAAATGTACGCATTAAAACTGTTCTTATCATCCAAACGTGCCTCATGTGCTTCAGTTATTGGTTTCTATCCCAACAATAAACCAGAACGGAGCTCATTGCAATGAATATCCCTACGAGAACCAACAACCCCCTTGAATTCAATCAAATTCTACCAATGATCCATGAATAATTCATCAATGTATCAATGATCATAAAATTCCAGTAATTCCTGTAGATTATGAAATTTGCTTGGACAGACAGAAGCATCTTCCTTGAAGGCAGACAACAAGCCTCACAGACATACTTGACCAAATATATGTTTACCAACCTCCTCATACACTTCACATGCTTTACACAGAGGAACACTCTCATTAGGATGTCCTGTAAACAATTTGTGTTATATAGGAAATGTTAATCCCATCTAAACATCACTCCATTGTAGATGCAACACTGTGATTATCGGCAAATGACAACATCAAAACTACCAAAATTCTAAAGGAATCATGCTCCCACTACGGGTTGGAATTGCAGGATAACACAATATGATTGTGTGCATGATATATGGCCGACACTAACTACATTATAACAATACAGTGACTCTACAATTAGAAACATTTTGAAAATAAACAATAGACGGGGCATGCTTTGTGTGTTTAGTCATAAATACACAATATTATTCATTTCATCTAAAAACAATGTATGAATCCAAAAATTCGCTCACAAGCTTTGATTATATTTCTAAAGATGTCGCTGAGGTTGAAGCAGGCGACAGAAGATGTAAAAGGCGGTTTGTGTGTGTGTGTGTGTGTGTGTGTGTGTGTGTGTGTGTGTTTGTTTGAATGAAACAGCCACATACAGACTGACAGCAGGTAAATTGTATGTCAGCAAGGTCTGCATTTCAATCCTTGCATATTTTCAAAAGGCAGCCATGAAAAAGCCTCCCTGAACTGTTGCTTGCAAACAGACTGATTTGCTGCTAACTGTTTTTGATTAAAACGTCAATAAGGCTGTGGGCTCCTTTCATCTCTCGGGCCCCAAGCTGTCTGTCTCCTCACCCTCACGTAGTCCCCCCCCCCCCCCCCCCCCCCCCCCCCCCCCCCCCCCCCCCCCCCCAAAGAGTGGGGTCCAGCTCATGACATGGATGGCCATTTATCTACTCTGAGTATCGTGTCATGTAATAAGCCCTGTCTCCAGAGAGCGTTTAGCCTGATAGGAAAAGCTGATTGGGACAAAAGGCCCCTGAATCTCATTGTGGCTCCCGCGGTGGCAGGTGGTTGCCGAGGTAAACAAAGTTCTCTTGGGACGACCGGAAAGGTGTGAAAGGAAGACGGAATAGAAATGAGTTGTGTGCTCCATCGTCAGATTGACAGCTTCTGCTAAACATGTGTGACACAGTCAACGAATTAAGAGCCAAGGATCAACATTGTTCACGATCATTATCACAGGATTATACAGGTGATGACATCCATACGGAGGTGATGTAATTTAAGGTTTCAGCTGTTACCACAAACAGTGTCCACACAGGCACATTGACAACAATACTTTGCTGAACCCGGAATTGTTTTGGTGCTGAAGGACTTCTCTCCTCTTGACACCATATTTGCATTGTAGGGACTTATAAAAGCATTTTGGGAAATGGGTTTAAAAAAGATGTATGCTGCTTAACACGAGGGCACCACAGTATGAAGCCGTAGCTACTGACATATGATAACAATGAAAACAGTCAATACAAAACCTAAGAGGGCTTTTATATGAAAACAGGAACAGGAAGTGACGTAAATATGGAGAGAGAAAAAATTCACTTTTTCACTTTTCACAATAATTTGCAGTTACAAAATATGAGAAAAGTTATCAAAACAGAGCCATGAAACTACCTTGAGACGTTCACTAGTCCCTTAAACAACTGTGCATGAAGATTATAAAACTTACCCATAAAACTGGAACATGAGGCCACTGTCTTGTTTGGCTTTGTTTGTTTGAGCCTAAGAGAAACAGAGAGGAGCAGGCAGGATGGTCAGAGTAAGCGGCAGCTGTATCCACAGATGCTCATGTAAAAACATCCTTATTCACATGTTCCAATCCACTTGTTTGTTTCCTGCTAATTGCGCTCTTCAGCACCAAAAAACACTGCTTTGTTGTCACCCTAACAAGGCAATTAGCAACCATTACACATCACTCCATTCTAGGTTGCCTATAAGCAGATATTGGTCATGATGTAACCAAGTATAACTAACCTCTGATGCATTTCTGACTGTGTTTCTAAGTGCTTCTCTGTGTGTGTGTAATAGGTGTGCAGGCTAAAGAGTGCGAGGGGTGGAAACAGAGGACAGGAGGCAATGACACCAAAAAAGAGCTGTAAACATTGCTCCTGGCTCCACGAGGACAGTCTATCACACTGTGATCACCGGTAACAGCGCCAAGAGAGCGAGACCAGAGGGAGGAGAGGGAGGGGGAGGAGGGGAGGCAGAGAGGAGGGAGTCCAAAAAAAGGAGGATAACCTAGTAATACATTGAACTATTGGAAAACCAAACTTGAAAAAGCACTGTACCTGTAATGGAACGTGGTCACATGGTGTAATCAGTGCATTTTACTTTCATGGCATGAAATACAGCAAACTCTAAAGTCTGTCATTATATAATTCTGCAAAAGATCATTTGAATTGACATCACACTGCAAAACCTATCATAAGCTACAAAGCTCTTCAGAATGCAAACCACTATTGTTGGTGCCAGATTTTCACGGTTTCCTGACTTGAGATGAAAATTTGTTATAAAAATGTTAATTTCATCGGATCATGCTGAAAATCACACACTCATTCATGACTGCAAAAAGAGTGTTTACTGAGATGATGCTACTTGACTGCACTCTTATGCTGAAAAATGATTATCTAATTATATCACAGGTGCCCAGCCTCTCGTTTCCTTCATGCTCATGGTCTCCAGCGCTCGGCTCTGTGGCCTCATTTCATATGCAAGTTCATCTGGCTCAGGACAGCGTGGCCCTTTATAACTGCTGCGTGGCCCAGCAGAGTCCCCCAGGGCCAAGCCCTCTGTTGGAGGTCCCTCGGGGGCCAACCCCCCTACCCAGTTTACCTGCTTCAGTTCATACGAGCAGCAAAGGCGGCCATATGTTAAGCTGTAGGAAAGCAGATGCTGTTTTTCCACTTGTGAAATCAAGTTTTTGGAAAGCAGTCAGCACGTTGATGGCCAGAGTGCAGTGAGTCAGTGACTGCAGAGGGGTGAGGGCACAGAGGAGGCAGCCGGCTCAGCTCAGCTGTGAGGACGTCCCACGGCAGCGGCACAGCTCTGCTTTGCATGCGACACTTGCATAAGCCATTCAAGTACATATAGATCAAAGACGCACACGTGCGGTGCAGATATGGGCCTGTCTGTAGCGGCACACTCTCTTTGTCAGTCATCTCCTGATCCTGATGGACAATACGGGGGCTGAAGCTGCACGTCAGAAAGACATCGGCCCAAAATGAAATGACAGACTCTCACTCGGACTCGGACCCTCGTCTCCACCACCTCCTCCGTCCGAGCCTGTCCCCGCACATTGCAAACACGGCAGCCTGGGACTACGTTGACAACTCTGACACCTGTCAGTCAAATCCTCCGAGACGGGACGGAGAGGACAGCAGCTTACACAGCTCCACATGTTACTACACTCGACTCTCTTTGCCACTCATACACTGCAAATACTGTGCTGGTGACACTGCTGGTGTGTAAAGTAGCTTTTCATTCATGCTTATGCAACACAAGAGGAATAATGAAATGTCCCGTGTGTACAGTTCAGGGAGTGGTTTACATTTCAATGTTCAGAAATGTAAAACAAAATATCAAAAGTATGTGTTTATGAGAATAGATTGTGGTTTGTATCATACTTTGCCCTCGCTACAGAGGCTACCATGTTTGTGATTGTTACACCAGCCAACAATTGCCAAATTCAAAACCTTATGATGATAACTGATCCTATGTGCTTTGATGGTAATAATTGAGGTGTGGTCTTCAGCTGCTAAATGCAACTTCACAATTCAATGTCTCTAAATTCTACACATGAGAAATTAAATCAAAATCGGACAATTTCATTATAACAGTCGCATGCTGATAACCCATAAAGAAACACTGTGTATTGCATTTGATGCAAGGAATAATAATATTACAATTAAAGTAGTGCTGACTTGAAGTTTGAAAGGTTAAATTTCGCACAATTACGTGTCACAGCGCTAAACCACCGCAGTCACACACTCCCTCCTGGCGACAAATTTCATTAACAAACCTGATGTATACAGCACACGCAGCCACAGTTCAAATGGAGGACATAAATTTCAGCCTGTGGGGCTACTGCGGTCACATTACAACTAATCAACCGCTGTCCTTATACCCTTCTGGAAAAATCTTCTGCCGTTCAGGCGGCTGGGAGATGATAAAGGAAAATATGATGCTTTATTTCTAATCAGCATAAATTACCAGCATCCATCAGGTGAGGCTCAAATTAAAATCCTCATCCGACAAATCAATGGGGACCAGAGAGAGCTCATTCATGAATCAGTGTGATTTAATCAAATCATAGAAGACGCCCCTGAAGCCAAATTCTACACCTGAGATCAAACCAATTGCCCTTCTCCACATTTTCTTTCATAAAATCTTCATGAGGGAAAATCTGAGGATCAAACAAGTTCAAAGCTAAAACCACAGGTTCAGGACAGAGCAGAACAAACCCAATGAAACAGACGTCACATCCAACACAAAACACCCGACCTTAACTTTAACACTCACATTCCTTACTTGTAATGTCAGTCTTTGATAATTATAACAAAAACAGTTCATTGTAATTTATCATACATAATCCTATGCCATTTAGGAAACAGTGATGTTTACAAAGAGCCCAAGCTGCATTTTAAAGGGTTAATGTACAGCTCCATTATCAAGCTGCAAAATGACTATTCTACATATGTTTACGTGTGTGTACAATGTACCTGAATGTATTAATTGTTGAATTCATAGCCCTTGAACTAGCCCTATTTACATTGGGGCAGATCCTGCCTATGGAGGTTGCCATGCTACAGTAGCTCAGAGCGGACAAGCTTAATACCTTATGAGATTTAATGGTAACAAATAGATTCTCCTACATGCTTTGGTGAGATGTACACATTCTTGACTTGATATCTAAAAAATGGAGGCTACTTGAAAATAGTGAGTACAAGGAGTCAGCATGGGCTCTGTAGAAATGTGACTTTATTGGCCACAATGACTAATGGAAAAACAGATGATAAACAAGCAGCAGCTAAAGCTAAAATAACTTATTACGATAGAAACATGAATTCCTAAGCCTCTATTTTCCAGTCTAACTGTAACAGTCTAACTCCAGCAATGTCCCTGCTCCATGGCCCAGTCTATGTACTGGAGAGGCCTGAGAGGTCAAGCGCAGGCTAACCCTCAGTGTAGCTTCTTCACCATGAAGGGATAAACTTGATGTTTTCTCCCCAGAAAGAATGAAATGGCATGTCGGACTGTCTGTACTGTCTGTACTGTCTGTATGCGTGTGTTCTGTCGTGCTATGGAGCATACATTGTGTGTTTTACCTAAGGAAAACAGCGGATATGCACGGAGGTTTACCTGTTGTTAGCTAAATGCTAATGCTAGTCAGGTAGCAGCAGAAGGGCTCCTTCAGGTTCCTTCCGGTGGCAGGGGGGTTTCCGGTAGCTCTCCTCCATGTTTGGTCGTTAAAACTCCGTGTGGACAGGTTTTCATTAACACCATTAACACAGGTAGAGTCAACTTTCCAAAATACACTTTCACTCATCCTCCGGCAAAGCTACGCAGACAAACGCCAGACCGAGAACTTCACCGACAAGCCCCGCCCATCAACGGAAATGGTGGGCGGGGCTATCTTGTTCAACCCGGATATTTGTGAATATATCATTTTCAATGTAAACTACACTATTTATTTCATGCCCCCATATAATCCCATCTGCTGTATTTTCAAAGTATTCTTCACTTTTACACATTGCCATGGCAACATAGACTTTTCGCAGTTTAAGATACATTTTCCATCTATCAGCTGATCACCATAATTGATCCCAAATATTAGGTTCTCCTTTTCAATGCTAAATGACAATAATGATTCAAGTTTGAACATCAGATGTTTTTGATTTGCAATCAAAATAATTCCGCAATTATATGACTGATATTTTTGAATTAACAGAGAAATACACACAAAATACAAAATATACATCAACAAATTTATTTGAGTAATTTTTTTTTCATTTTGTAACCAAGGAATTGGTTTTTTTTTAAGTCCTTATAAGACTCATTTCTTGTACAGTCCCCCCTGGTCTTATACGTCTCATATATCAGCCAAATAAAACCACTTTAATTTGGATGTTTTTGAAAGTATATTATCTTAACCTCGTCTGCGCTGACCATGAGCCCTGACGTCCTCGCTGCACATCCAGACGTCCACCGGTCACAGATTTAAGGCTGGAGTCACGGAGCCATGCACACCAGAGATATGAAACCTAAAAGCCACTTTACTGTTTCCAATTCAACTTATGATAGTAATTAGTGTAATTGATCTAATTATTAGTTAAAGTGCACATATTTAACATTTGTAAAAATGTTTAAAAGTGGATGATGAAGAGGTGTCGGGGACCCCTCTTTAAAACACTGCAGGAGGCAGAGGGAGACTACAATGGAACTTGTCCAATTAATCAAATAAGTGTGGCAATTAACTAAGTGAGTGCTTCAGGGCTCCGGAGCAGGAGAGGACAATCGATTTCCTCTGAAAGTACTTAGGGCTCCTGATTTCATTACAACTAAAGAGTGAAGACGGTCAAGAGTCCAGATATATAACGAGCGATAAAAGTGCCGGCTGCTGAATTTAATAACACAGATAAGACGTTTAAAATCTAAATATTTACAACGTCCCTTTACAAATGACAATGTCCCGGTTCGATCACGAGCCTTTGGCGGCGGCGAGTTCAAAGACAAGAAAGGCGTCCAATCGGGGGCCGTCTTGGAAGCAGCTCCGCCTGCCTAGATTAGTTTTATTGAACAGATGGCGTTTCAATTTTGAACTTTTGCACTGGTGCAAAAAAAAAAAAAAAAAACGCTTGGAGAGTCAGGCTGTTTTTCTCACATCACTGACAGAAGCTGCGCATCAGATGAAGGGGATGTGTGAAATAGCATTCCCAAGCATTTCTGTCTCCATGCTCAGGACACAGACACGATGCGGAGGCCGGACCATGCTGCTCCATCAGATGTTAAAACGAGAACGGGGGAATGCAGTCGCTATAGCGTGTGCGGCTATGTTCTAGTGATGTGTAACGCCGATGTATAACCACGCAGGGCTTTGTGCGGCAGCCTGCGAGAGCAATTAAATCAACAACAACCAAAAAAAAAAAAGAAAAAAAAAAGAGGCACTTCACAGGGCTCCTATCGCATCACAAATAGAATAGCGCTCGCTTATTTTATGTCTCCGAACCACCATCCGCTCCTATTGCCCCACATGAGCAGCATCTTGTTCTCAATTTCCCCCCCCCGGTAGCAGCGGCAATCCTGGCAGCCGGCTCGCCCACGCCGGCACGAGTCGAGAGGACAACTGGAGAAAGATCACAGTTCAGGCTCAGTCAGACGGAAAATATGGAAATCGGGCGGCACGCGGACGGACCGCTGCGCGCTAACCCCCGTTCCAGCAAGCTGCCACAGTTTGACTGACAAACCGACTTTTTGAGGGGGCCCGTGCCCATTCCAGTCAGAGTTTATTGAAGGTGATTTTGATCTCCTTCATGAGGCCACAGCAGTGGTGCTGCCATCTGTCACCTTGATTGCATGGCGGCCTCTCTGGGGGGAGCGCCATGGCTCCTGATCGTTTACAGATTGCGCTGCTTTCGCCTCCATAAGGGCCACATGCACAGGGCCAGATGGTGAGCATACACGCTTATTATGAGTCTTTATCTCTGTGCAGGAAGGAGTGGAACCATTAGGCCTCCCTCAGGATCTCCACTCCTCTCTGCAGCCATGCTGTTCCTCCACAAATACAGTCCTCTTCTTCAGCTGTCACTGGCCTACGACAGTATACACACACAAACACACACACACACACACACGCACGCACTCGTGCGCTCGCACGCGCAGAGCACACAAGACCACTTGTCAAAAAAACAAACACAGATCTACTCGGGGGCATGTGACGGTTGCGTTAATGCATCTGCATACATTCGACGACGCACACCAACACCTGTTTTCCAACCCTGAATAATGGAAAGCATGGCAGGAACGCAGGGTGGGCACGGGCCCGGGCGACATTTGCCACCTTGGCAACGGGCCGTCGCGTACCAGGCGCGGCGGTTTTGACGCGTGGCACCGAGGATTATCGGCATTCGCCGTCGGCGCCGCGTCTTTGCACAATATGTCTCCCGCAGGATGGTGGCAAAGGCTGCGCGGCCGCGCGCGCCCATTGATCAACGGTAATAAGTGCTTCTAAAGAGAGTGTCAGCGTGTGAGCCTGGAAATCGGCGCGATAAAACAATCAGAGGCCGCGGCGTTGCCACGCCGAGCCAGTGTGAGCACAAGCGTCCGCTCATGCGTGAGTCTGATTCAAACAGATTCAGCCTGGTATGAGACATTGGCAGGAGGCTGTTGTCCCGAACCCTGACATATGTACCACATGACCAGGAGGGTGAAGAGTGTGTTCAGGATTAAAAAGTGACATGTGTAACGTCAGCGCGCATTTGCCACGCTCCCCTCGCTCTCCCAAAGTTCACTCCGGCGGCGGCCCGTTTTTTTTTGTGTTTTTTTGTGTGTGCGTGCGCAAAACTCGTCGCGATTTCACACCGAGGCGAAGACGGAGCTCCTAATTATCCAGGCGTTTTGATGAGCGAGAGGTAATATCCCACTTGATCGGAGAGATTAACGGCGGGGCATTGCGGCGCGTGCTTTAATGCAAAGGGCTTAACCGCTCGGAGCACGCGCGGCTTTATTTCTCTCAATTACACCTAATCTAACGTCTGGACTCCCTCGGCGAAGGCGCGGCGTTCGGGCTGCGGCGCTGACCGCAACGAGCCACAAAGACAACTCCCCCTTGCGCAAACAATCACGGCGGCATATCCGGCGGAAGCCACATTAGCATAACGCAATGGCGCGCGAGGAGGTGAAAAAGCCACAAAACTGCTTGTCTGTGTGTTTTGTCGCGAGGGTTACGGGCCGATGTCAGCCGGACACGCGAGCACGCACACGCCATTGTCCTTTGCCGTCCCTGATTCTCTTGTCCTGGGGCCATGCGGCAATGTGCTGCACTTTTAGGACGACAGCCGGCTGGCTATCTGCTGGGGTGAGCCCCCTCGTCAGTCTCCGGCACGGTGCACAAAGTGACATACTGTACGCCAGCCTGTGGTCACAGTTGCGCTCGGGGCAAGGCGGAGCTGCTGCGCGGCCGCAGACGCCATGCGGCACGGCTCCGCTTAAACACTGGCGACGCGAGCCGAGAACGCGCCGCGGATCCAACCACCCAGACGCCTTCGAACGCGTTTCCAAGCCTTCCCATCCGACGACAGGATCCGCCACCGGTCGGCCGGGGAGAGGGGGGTTCTGGAGGTGAAAAAGCCACAAAACTGCTTGTCTGTGTGTTTTGTCGCGAGGGTTACGGGCCGATGTCAGCCGGACACGCGAGCACGCACACGCCATTGTCCTTTGCCGTCCCTGATTCTCTTGTCCCGGGGCCATGCGGCAATGTGCTGCACTTTTAGGACGACAGCCGGCTGGCTATCTGCTGGGGTGAGCCCCCTCGTCAGTCTCCGGCACGGTGCACAAAGTGACATACTGTACGCCAGCCTGTGGTCACAGTTGCGCTCGGGGCAAGGCGGAGCTGCTGCGCGGCCGCAGACGCCATGCGGCACGGCTCCGCTTAAACACTGACGACGCGAGCCGAGAACGCGCCGCGGATCCAACCACCCAGACACCTTCGAACGCGTTTCCAAGCCTTCCCATCCGACGACAGGATCCGCCACCGGTCGGCCGGGGAGCGCCGGTGGATCCGAGTGGCCTGGCGGCGCCGTGATGTCACCGCGCTAAGCATGAAAATAATTGCTCATGAAAGAAGGTCAAAAGGGCCTTCGGGGGGCTTTGTACCTGAACCCGACCCAACTGTAAAGCGGTGGGGTATCATGGAAAAGGGGAGCCGCGAGCGGCGCCGGCCCTCGCAGGCCTGTCACAGACTGAAGGTGTCACCCAGGAAACAGCAGTTACATTAACCTTGGTGGGCTGCGACCAAACGCAGCCTGCGGCGTGCCAGCACCGGCCAGGCCCTGCCCTCCTCACTCCGCCTGGTCAGGAATGGCACTTGGTGGAGAACGGATCTCTGCCAAGGCCCCGCAGTGTCTTTATGGGACCACAGCTGAAGTGAGCGAGTTCAAATTTGGATTTGGATCCAGATTACACGCATTGATGGAAAAAACGAAGGTTACATACGTGTCACCTTAAGCTCCGCCCCCCCCACCCCCCACCCTCCCCCCCCACCGCGATCCAGAGCTACACCGTCAGCGTGGATTGTCGGTGTTTACCTCGTCATTTGGAAGGTGAGGGAGCTTCGACTTCTGCGAGGCGAAAAAGAGATAAGGAACGAGCAGCAAACTCCAGGGCTGATGACTGAGGCTAATATTTAAGTGGATAAACTTGCAATTCACAGAGTGGCCACTTGAGGCTGGTTCCAAAAGTGAGTAAATCCCCATACGCTCCCATGTTGAAAGGGACAGCCTGCGACAAAACTCGTTCTGCTCACAATCAGTCACTGTCAGTCCCGATCAGAGGGGGCGTGGCCTCTCGATGGACACCTGGGCCGACCTGGCACGTTTCCGTGGATGCTGCGACGGCACCACGGGCCCTGCCCCTGCTCTCCCTGTGCTCCGCCTCTTGGCCTCTTTTTGGATGAACCAGGAAGTGGGAGGAGTTCGGCATCAGCAAAACGGCGAGGAGTGAACCGCCCACGACCCAACCGACGGGCGACGTCACGGACGCCACGTCCATCTGTACGTACAGTCTATGATTATGAGGCACGTTACCATGGCAACACTGTCACTGCGATAGGCGGTGTCGTTCCCTGCTCGTTTCCGGGTATACTCTCTCATTTTAATGTGGAAAGAGGCTTTGAGAATTAAGGACAAATGAAGAAATGTGCCTTCCTGCAACTTAACGCATTTAACAAAGACGGTGTGTCAGCGATGCTCAATGTAGTTGAAATACGTTTGTACAGTTTAGTCCGTGTGTGGCTCAAGAGAAAAGTCACAGGCTGCCCCCAACTTTAGGGAAAAGAATACGCGCCTTCCTGTGGCTGACATCAGACTGAAGCAGGAGTGATAAAGAATGCACATTCCTCACAAAGCATCGTCCCTGTGCCGCACCGAGGATTTAGTGGCCAAACCTCCATATAATTGAGGCGGCTACGTTAGACGCCACTGGAGACACAGCATCACAGCACAGCAGAGCTGAGTTACTTAGAGGAAGCTTCCTCCTGTTTGCCTTGGAATTAGCTCCAAGATCACACACACACACACACACACACACACACACACACACACACACACAGATATATACACACACCCGACTCAGCGCACACATACACTCCCTCTCAGCCTTTTTCACCCCTCTGCATCAATCTGTTCCCAAGCTGTTCCCACATTTTGGTGAATTTCCCAGGCTTATTCCTTGGCATAAGCGGAAAGTGGGGCTGATTACTTTAGCGTGAACCCACCGGGCCTGCCCGGCGTCTGCAGAGCGTGCACGGAAAAAACAAAAACAAAAAAAAACACACACACACACACACACACACACACACACACACAGCCACCCTGCTCTCACAGATAAAGATGTAAGCTAAAACACTGACACAGAGAGCACGTGTAAATGTAAGCTGCAGCACTTTGCCCCGCCCAGATGCAACGCGGCATCCGCATCGATCTTTAATAAGGCGTCGAGCGGCGGCAACAAATCCAAACCTCATTAAAGAATATAAATTCTAAATCTATTCTGGCGCCTCAATCCCATGCAGATTCCCCCCCTCTCCCCGTC
>JAFBJT010108733.1:93477-95977 GCA_016785325.1 Chascanopsetta lugubris
GTTTCCTCAGCCAAGCCGAGCCGTCTCTCTCTGTCTGTCTGTCTGTCTGTCTGTCTGTCTGTCTGACTGTCTGTCTGTCTGTCTGACTGTCTGTCTGTCTGTCTCTCTCTCGCGCACGCACTCTCGTCCTTGTCTCGCCAATGAGGACCGTGACTCCTCATGAGAACGCTTCACTCATCGATCATCTTATCTCCCGTCTGTCACTGCATTCATTCGCTGATTCTCCTGTCAGGGGCCGATCGAGGGCCCTGGTATAGATTCTCAGAGGTCGAATACAGACAGAGCAAGAGGGAGGGAGGGAGGGAGGGAGGGAGGGGGGGGGGGGGGGGGGGGGGGGGGGGGGGGGTGGAAAACGCTCCCTTTTCTGCAGCTTATCCGGGGCGAGACTGTAAAGAAGTCGGAGGTTTTCTTCCCTTGGCGCTCTGAATCCATTTGCGGCTTTGATCCGGACCCTGGCACAGGATTGGTGGAATGGAGCAAATATTGACTCCATGTGAGCCAGACAAATCACCCAACCCCCCCCCCCCCCCCCCCCCCCCCCCCCCCCCCCCCCCCCCAATCCCCCAACCGCCCCCCCCAATTCCCCCAACCGCCCCCCCAGCCCCGCCTCCACCCCTTCTCCGAGCCCTTTCTCTGCCATGCTCCTTTTACACTTGCTCAGTTCCCGTCTAATCTGCCATTACCTCTTTCTCTCACATTCCCTTTCATCCCCATTCTGCTGCTGCCTTTCTTTTCACAGCCTTTGTGTCCCCATCACACTCCCTCTCTCTCTCTCTCTCTCTCTCTCTCCTCTCTCTGTCTCTCGCTCTCTCTCTCTTCTCAGAGTGTGTCAGCCCTGCTCAGTCAGGCCTCTCCTCCTCCTCCTCCACTTCCTCTTCCTCTCACTTTCATCACAGATCAATCCCTCACGTTCAGAATCTCTGTGTGATGTGTTCTCCCTCTGAGTGTGTGAGACTTTCGAGGTTGTCGTAGGTAAAGTAACATCAATAGTGAGCTGTTGGATTAAAGGAGCAGTGTGTGAGATTTTGGTCATTTTTGTAACAAAACAATTACATACTGACGTTTTCATGAGTTCATAATCACCTTAATGTATTATTTATTTTCCCATCACACTTAAATGAGCCCATTGATAAATATTTACATGAGGAGGGGGTCCACTCTACGGGGGCCGCCATGTTTTTTTTTATTACAGTAGCCCAGAGTGGACATACCAAACATCTTTTGAGTTTTAATGACAACTGAAGTCGACCATAGGTTCTCCTGCATGCTCAAAAGGAACGCGACTTCCCCTCTAGATGCCACCAAATTTGACACACTGCACCTTTAAGCAGATAAATGAATATGTTCATCTATACTTTACGATATTTCTAGTTCAGTGCGCTGGGTTCGAGTCCCCAGCTTGGCCGGGGTCTCGCTGCGTGTTCTCTCAGTGTCTGTGTGGTTGTCGTCAGGTTCACCTCCAACGTCAACATGAGCAGGTGTGCCCAGAGTTGAGGTGCACTAAGCTAACGATAGGGCTGAGCACTCCAAAATGAATGGAACCCAATGTACGGTCCCCACGAGGGCAGCTGTGCAAACGTGTGTGTGAGTTTACAAATAAACAAATGACAAATCCTGAAAAAAGGCCTCGCTCTCACACCATCCACACACGTCTTTGTGGGGCTGTTGTTTCAGCCTGAGTCTGAACAGAGCCGCTGTGTCGTCATGGCTGAAGCGGAGCCACATGAACAGAGATGCTCTGTGGTCTGAACATGGCCGACGACTGACATCAGACAGGTCCTCGCTCTCGTCCCTTTGACCTATTTAAGCCGCCGCCGCCGCCGCACAGGAGGTTCCTCTGTCCCAGCGCTCCGCCGCACTGAAGGAGCCTGAAGGCCTCATTAACTTCACCCGGCTAAAAACAGGTCACCAGGACTACTGTGTCTGGGCCCGTGTGTGTGTGTGTGTGTGTGTGTGTGTGTGTGTGTGTGTGTGTGTGTGTGTGTGTGTGTGTGTGTGTGTGTGTGTGTGTGTGTGTGTGTGTGTGAGGGGGTAAGGAGGTTCGGGTGTATGTGCATGTGAGAAGTTTAACAGATGATTTATAAACCCCACAGGGCCCCAGCGCTGTTACTCAGATCAGTCGTCCAAGACAAATAACAGATCTGCTGCTTACATGCAGACCTCCCCACACACACACACACACACACACACACACACACACACACACACACACACACACACACACACACACATCTGCATGTTGTTGTCCCCACTTGATGGAGACATTTTGATAATCAGGGTTCTGCGGTTGGTGGCGCATGTCCACAGGCTGATATGGAGAGTTACTGCCTTTCAAAGAGAGAGAGAGAAGATAGAGAGAGAGAGGGAGAGAGAGAGAGAGAGGGAAAAGAGGAGAAGAAAGCGGCTGGGGGAGGGAGGGAGGGAGGGAGGCAAGCGGGGGGCTATCAGTGGCCCACCGGTGACCATGGAAATGACCCCTGGCTAATTGTGGTTGCTGATA
>JAFBJT010108733.1:100977-105977 GCA_016785325.1 Chascanopsetta lugubris
AAGGAATTCGATGCAACAAGTGGATTTTAGTGTCGGAGAGCAAGTGCAACTCATACGACTTCTCTGTCCAATCAAACCAATACGAGTTTAAAGGTGCAGTGTGTGAGATTTGGCGACATTTGTAGGTGATGTTGCTTCATCCATCACCTCACCCTCCCCTCTCTAGCTGACAGGAGGGTGGATGGTAGACTCCAGTTGTCATTGAAGCTCAAAAGATGTTCAGTATATATATACATAAAAATACAAATAAAACATGGCCGCCCCCATGGAGAGGACCCGCTCCTTAATATACATTAAAGGGCTCAAGTCATGAAGTCGTACGTTCAGGTAATTGTGCTTTCCTAAAAATGTCAGTACATCATCTTTATCTACATACGGACGCGGGACAAATTCACACACTGCACCTTTAAAGCTTTTATAGAATTATACATTTCTATGAGCACAAATGTACATTTAAATCCTCATAGTTAAAGGTGCAGTGTGACGGATTGAGTTGAATAGTTCACAGAAATGTGTCCAATCACCCACTGTCCTTCATCACTCTCGAATGCTCCCCTGTGTATGTACACCTCTTTATGGAGGCGGCCATGTTGCATCACCATGTTTTTACAATAACCCTTACACTGATTTAAAAAAAACAACAACACATGCTGTAAAGCTGAGGTGAGGGCTCTTCAGCTGAACGTACACACTGCACCTTTAATGCTACCTGAGGGGTTCAGGGAGCAGGGCGGAGGTGAGGGAGGTGTCCACGCGCAACACTTACACTCGCTGTCACCAAATCCATCACACTGCTCCTTTAAAGTGCCTCCTTGCAGATGTGCAGCACACTTCCTGAAGCAGGCACCTGTCAAATTAAAGGGCTCTTACCCCAAATTAAAGGAGACACTTATCACCACCCCACATTATAAACCACCTCCCTTTTGAGATCAGACCACAGAACACGATGATTTCGGATGTTCTGACTGATCCAGCTCGAGAGTGTGTGTGGATGTGTGTGTGTGTGTGGAAACCACATCCTCGGGGTGTGTGCACTCCCAGAGCGAGGCATGCGGAGGGAAAACACACTGGCTGTTCAAACCCATTAGTTTGTTAGCACCTCTCAGGCGTCCGCAGATTAATTGAGATGTTTGCCCGTGAACCCTGAAGGGAAAGAGAAACCTTTGTCCGGCCCCGGTGAGCCCACACACACACACACACACACACACACACACACACACACACACACACACACACACACACACACACACACACACACACACACCTGGTGGCAGGAGAGGGAAAGTGGTATAATTGGCGCGCCCAAGTACAGTGAGGTCACTGGAACATGTGATAGCTGCACCGGCATGTGTTTAAAATGAATGTACATGGACAACGGGAGCGCGCGCGCGCGCGCGCGCGTGTGTGTGTGTGTGTGTGTGTGTGTCGGTGTTTTGTGTGTCTTTGCATGAAAGAGCTGATTGAAGGTGCTGCTGATGCTGAGAATCTCGGTTCACCCTGTGGCCTTTCCTCCCCCTGCAGGCTCTGTGTGCTGTGGGGCTTTGTGCTGGTCACGACCTCCGTGCCCAAGGCCGCCAAACGGAAGGTGAGTCATTAACTCATCATAAGTCCCGTCCGCGCACAATGGCACCTCCTGTGGAGAGGGGGGGTGAGAGGTGACTGCAATTAAAGGACAGGTTCACATTTTTTCCCCCCCGTCCACCCGTTCCACCCCCCCACCCCCAAACGGAAATAATTATGTGCGCTGAAGTGAGTTATTGGCCCTCGTGGTATTGTTTTCGCCTGTTTAGGTGATTTAATGCAAAGTGGTGGTTCTGTGGAGGAATGAAGGGAAAGGGAAAGAGTAACCCCCCCCCCCCCCCCCCCCCCCCCCGCCCTGTGTACCATCGAGGAAATCACGGAGAGAATTTGCCACTAAAGAGATTATTTCTTTTTATCTTTTGAAATTCCCACTTGACTTGATTCACTCCGGCAGCGGATTCCTCCTAATAACTTCAGCGGAACATCTGAAGACGTCTTTAACCCGGGATAAACTTTCTTCATTTTAAAGGTTCAGTTCAACAGCCTGGTTTCATTCATGAGACGATCTCGGTTCGTTTTACTGGTTCATTCCCGTTAAAACAGCTATTTCCTCAGTTAGACGACAATCTGAGGATTCCAAGATCAAAGGGAGATTAGTCGACGGCCATCTCAGTGTTCAGCCAGCCGTCTCGCAGCTGCGCAGAAATGTAAATGAGGAGGTGGTGGAGACCAAACTTGGAACAAGAAGTCAATAAAGTTCGGTCTGTAAGTGACTGATGACATCAGATTTTTTTTCACATGTGTAAAATAATATGTTTGAAAGGCCATTTTGTATCATCCCATCTTACTCCTGACCTATTTATCGATTGACCCACGTAAGTTTGACTTTGTTCTGCTAGGGGGCGATATGCTCCCTCTGTGCCTGTTTGTATTGGAACTTTTTGTCCGTTTGACCCAACACGTCACAGACGACCAACCTGTCACCATAGCAACCAATGCTGTGTGTTTAACTTCAGGTGCCGATGCCGGGTTTTATTTCCAGCGGCCGCTCTGAGTCATGACACTTGGCGTGGGTGTGTCCCTCAGTCAGTTTTTAGACAAGCCAACCAGTTCACTTACGTCCTCAAAAGGCTGGTTTTAATTGGACTCCACGATAAATAGCCAGATGTAAACACGCCGAGTAACTGGTTTCCCCCTTTCATTAGAAGTGTTGGTTAAAAACAACATGAGGCTCTCGGTTGTAGAGAGCCACAGCTGGAGCCGGTCCACAGCAACAACACTTTGACCATTTTACTTCAAAGAGAGTGTTTGGAGAGCGCATACCTCCACCGAGGCTAACGCCCCCGTGTTTGGGTAAAGTCCTGGATGTGATCGCTTTCCCCAATCTGCTCCAAATTTTCCCCGGTCTGTCCTTGGGTCGCGTCCCGCCCCCTCTCGCCAGACACCTCACAGGGTTCGATGCTGCGGCTTTTAGTGTGAGTCTGCAGAGTCAAACACAACCTCCCCAGTGGAGGTCATGAAATGACTATGGTGATTGGTCTGTAGCTTCACTAAACCAGACTGGGGTCAGACTGGGTGGGATGTGCTGGGAGCTGCTGGGAGCTGGTGTCGGACTGGGTGGGATCTGGTGGGAGCTGCTGGTGCGGTGTCACAGAGTTGAACCAGTAGCTGCAGAGGTCGCGGCACCGCAGCTCATTATGGTCCCAGTTATGTGGCAGCTGTGTGTTTGATGTTTGTCATTACGATTGAACACACTTACACACACACATGCACACACACACACACACACACTTTCCCTTTCCCTTCCTACCAGCGTCCCTCCATTTGAGCCCCTGCTGAGGCAGGAACCTGTAATCAGGTGTTGGTTCTGGCCCAAACTGAGACAAACACACACACACACACACACACACCTGTCGTCTCACTACCTCCATCTTCACACACTTTGAACTGTGTGTTTACTGGCGCAGTTCTGCTGACGGACACACAAACACACACACACACACACACACACACACACACACACACAGAAAAGTAAAGCCCCGATTCATCAACGGGTTCTTTCTGAATGGAAAGTTTTATTCATAAAGCCCCGATTCATCAACGGGTTCTTTCTGAATGGAAAGTTTTATTCAGCTCTTCACGCTGCTGCTCCGCCAACCTGCTCCACTTAGTAACTGAGAGGAGAGACATTCAGAGATCAAGGACCGGCCTGGCACACACACACACACACACACACACACACACACACACACACACACACACTCAGACTCTCAGGCTCTCATGCACTTATATACATATACAAACACAAATCCAGGTCCAGATCAGCGCCGATGGTGTCGTGTCCGTGGGCCGTTGATGTGACGCAGCGCCTCTGGACTCTGCGCCGGCAGGTTCCAGGTTCCAGGTTCCAGGTTCCAGGTTCTCTCTCCTGTCAGGAGTTCAGCTCATCTCTATGTTTTGGCCCGAGAGGAAGGAAACTCACAAGACTGCGGCTCATCAGTCCACTCGCCGCGTTTCTGTGAACTCCCTCTGAAAGTCCTTCCAGACATTTCAAATTGTGCAGCGGTCACACTTTTCTGGAGTCGAGTGCCTCCCTCCAACGTTGCCTGGCTTCGCAGTTTGGGCACGTGACTCGGTTAAAGGGGAACTTCTACGTTTCCTCTCTCACTGGAGTTTCACATCTCCATCTCTCAGAAATTCTCCACATCAGCATTCGTTTAAAGGTGGAGTTTGTACCATTTAGACTGGGGCTGCAGCAACTTCTGAAAAAATAATGGAACGTGGCCCACACTTGGAATGTCGTAGTTTGAACACTAGGCGGAGCGACCTCTCATTGAAGTCAGTCCCACCCTCCACTAAAACCTAACTGTCTGTTGTATATCTCAGTCAAATACATATAATGAAATACATGTGACACTTCCTGTTTTCCATTTTGTATCTTATCGTTCTAAATAAGTCGATTCATTTTAAAAGATGCATTTCATGATGACTAAGCGTCTAAAATGTGTTTGTGTTCCTTTGTTGCCCCCCTCTGTGTCTCAGGCTGCAGGCCGACGGTCCAGACAGGTGTATGAGGCGGAGCCTGTGGAGGGGGTGTGGTCTGCGTGGGGGGAGTGGTCAGAATGTTCCCAGACCTGCGGCGTTGGCGTCTCGCAGAGGAGCCGTACGTGTCTACCTCCCCCGCAGCCCCCCCCAGTCTCCCACTCCCCCCCTAACTGGGCGGGGTATCTGCCCGGGGGCATCGGAGGCCCTGTCATCCATCAGCCACCGGTGTATCCCTACTACCCATCTCGTAACCAGGGGCAACACCGGCCTTACCGCCCCCCGCCTATCTCCTCCAATCACAACCCGGGGCTCTCTCTGTATCGTAATACCCCGGCGGGAGGGGGCGGGGGAGGGGGAGGGGGAGGGGGAGGGGGCGGAGCTCCCGTGCCGGGACTCTCCAATCAACCTCCTCCTTATTACCAACAGGAGTTTTC
>JAFBJT010108734.1:0-13534 GCA_016785325.1 Chascanopsetta lugubris
CTAATTATATTTATTATAATAAAATGTATCTTTAGGCTCCAATATCAAGTTTCAGTTTACCGGTACATCTATCTGTCATAGTAGTAGTTTTTAATGTACTGTATATATATATAAGCTGCTATAACTGTAATGGGATTTTTTATGGCCATATATTGGCATCCTCATTAGACCTTCGAAATTCACATCATATTGATTTGCATGTATCTTGCCCGCTGATGACACTTGGCCCATAAACACAGCAGGACTTTTCCTTGGCGTTTTTAATGACCACTCTATTTATTGTATATCTGTAAATGATTGTGAAAGAGGCAACAGCAGGAAGCAAATAACTCAAGATACTCAGATACAAGTTTTGTCTTAAAAGTTTGGCACAATGTCTTGCATGTAAATGTTGCATTTGTTATATTTCCTTTAACCAAACACCCCTCCAAAGTTGCCTCAGGCTTTCCATCTCCACTCACCATGGGGACCAGTCTGTTTATGCCTGCGTTTGTTTACCTGCGTGATAAAAATCAAGTGTCCGCTGGCCAAAACGCAACAAATCATGATCCCTCAAAAAGGCAATTTCATCAAATGCGCCTTAGATGTGGTAAATTGAATATTTAGAGGGGGACGTTGTGAAAATAATAATACTGATAGTAGGTATATTTTTCACTGCTATAATGGGTGGATGAAAAGCAGCAGCAACCTGGATCTAATTTCACTGTCAGTTCTTAGAGGTGCATTAGTAATCTTTTGTGTTTTTAGATACATTTTTAATGTTAATTGGTGAACAGGAGCAAGTGTCTTGACTGTTTTGTCTTGCCATAAGCAGTCGCTATGGTAACTAAAGCTTCATTAAATCACTTAAGACAATGGCAGAGTAAAAGCATGACCATTATTTCATATGAATATCCAGGAACTCTGAAATGAGGGTCAGGTTCTTATGCACTCACATTGTGCTGTATTTGTTTATGGGTATTTTCTTATTGGTTATTAACTTCACTTTTTTGGTTTCACACCTGCCTAACACTGTTGTATGGTTATACACAAAGTGTAAGAGGGTGACATGTTTAGGAGACACATATTGAAGTGAGCAGTGTTGCACAGATGTAGGTAAAATTCATTTGAATGTGTTTTGAGAAATGGCCTTTTGCATGTTGTTGCTCGATAACATGCCATTTATTCTTTTTGGCCGGACCCCGTGATTTCCATTACATCTCAACAGTTTCTTGTCGCACCCTTCTCTGCCATATTGGCTGTTTTGCCAATTAACCTTTTATTCTATGCCCTGAATTGATGCATGTCCCGTCCTGCCATTATCAGGCATGGTTCGGACATGTGGTGTACGTAGTAGAGAAATAACTGTCATGTTTTGCTGAGCAAGAAAAAATTGCTGACCTTTTCCCGTGTGTTGTGTGGCACAAGTGGAAGAACATACGGCAGGACCTTATTGTTGCAGCTAGCAATGAATATTAATTGCAATTTAGGTTTCCTATTTCATAAAATGTATCGACATCTACTGATGAGGTTGCATGTTCCAGCGGGATGAACTTCACTTCACCTTTGGTATTAGGGAGAATCTGTTATAGCAGTCATCACAGTAATGAAAACAACAACTGATACGTTCAGGTTATTTTACATGCATAAGAGCATTTAATTTCCCATTTCTGCTAATAGGAACGAATTAAATTAAAGCTTTAAAAAAGACTCTGCAAACTACTTTTCAGCAGAGGCTGATGTTGTAATTGACGCTTATGTCAGTTATTATTGTGGAGTCTCTGCATCCTCCCCCTTGGCGTTGGGTCTGGATGTATCGGAGCGGTTGAAGAGGATGTGTTGGGGAAAGTGGTGTGCAGACCCGAGACTGGCACTGTGGCCTCGCTCCATTTTCTCGGTCCTGTTGTGAAGAGAAAAATCACAGAGATCCTAGAGAAAGGACTGACTGACTGAGATGCAGGAAAATCAGATGCTCTATTCACTCATTCATTTTCCCCACAAAGTGATTTGAGTGATAAGTAGAAATCACTGCAAATGAACAGATGAGACTTCGCTCACATCGTCGTCGGGGATGTGACGAGAGTACAGCTAGGATCCATATTTGATGTTGTCTCATCAACCTCCCCTCACACATGTTTGCAGAGCAGCGTGGGATGATTGTTTCATCTGATGAAAACTGAGGATACACCTGGTTTTATTGGAATGGATTCAGACACTTTGATTAAAATCATTAATCTCATATAAAGAATATTACCCTTATTAGTCCCACTAAGGGGAAATGTATTTTTTTCATTCTATTATTCATTTACATGCTCTGTTTTATTTGTTTTACATGCTGTACATACGGTTAGAGACGCACACAAATACACACACAATCACAATGCATGCACCAAGAGAGCGATGTTAAGAGTGAGGGGGCTGCCCCGAGCAGTTGGGGGTTTGGTGCCTTGCTCAAGAGCACCTCGGCAGTGCTCAGGAGGAGGGGCCGGCACCTCTCCAGCTACCAGTCCAAACTTCTACTTGACTCCCAAATCGAGGAACCCATGGATATGAGTGAAATATTGTGGAATAACAAGTAAAACACAGTTTCAAAGTAGAACAGGTTCTTACATCTTCTTAAAACTGAGACCTTCACCAACCTCGTTGATTGCGTCCATCAACCTTGAGACAGCTATTACCTGAAGTGCCTCAGGTGGCACTTTACATTGAAGATGACATTGGTTCGACACGTATGAAGTATGTGGGGAGCTGGCGTTGTCTTTAGCCTGCTAACCGCAACACGTGCCCGTGTCCTCTAGCCTGGCATTGAGGGGCGACACTCAGTGTGGCTCGTGAGGGCTCGCTTTTTTTTTTTTTTTTGCCTTAATTCATCATTATCAAATAATAAATCCAATAAATACTGTTGGGTGATGACTCGAGTGATTGAAGTGTTATATAGTGGTGACGTTGCAAGTGACTCAATCAAGGAATCTGAAAAGAAGAGGTCATGCAGGTGATGAAACAACATACGGTAGTCAGTTATTTTCAAGTTGATTTGTGCTCATAGATGTGGAAATAATTTTGACAACACTAGTCCTTAATTTTACAATGCTCAAAGAAATTGACAGTTGCAAAAATGAAACAATGTCATTTTTTCTATCGTCTTACAAGACTAATGCTTATCTCATTAAATGGCTGAATGGTTTCAAAATGGCTTCAAAATACATATTTCACTCAAATGACCCCAAAACAGCTGAGATTCATTAATTAGCATATTGACAAGTCATATAATTTTGCATGTATTTAAGAGGGAATTAATGAGAAATGTCACCTTATGATTTGGGTTGGGGTGTAATTGCAAAACAAATCTTGTTTTTCAGTGTGAGGCAGTGGGATCCAGCATTTGGATGTGAGCTCCCTTTTGAGAATTCACGGTGCTAGGAAGGTTTCACATCATAGTGATAATTACACTTATTTAATATTTCCTCCTCTGAGAGAGGTAAGTGTCGAACGTTAATCAAAACGAATCCTGTTGGGAGTAGATTGAACTCCAGAATGAGGAATGAAGGTCTTATTCTCTTTGGCCTTACGTAACGTTGACCCGTGACAGGTCATCCATTTCTTTGACGTTAATAGATGGTCTGTTTTGGCAAAAAAGGAATCTGGTGTTTCTGCTTCTCCACTTGATTGATTGTTTCCTGATGAGGAGGCAGAGGCAAGAGAGTATGTTCTTATACCGACCCATTAAAAACCTGAGCTTATAACAACATCATGTCGCATTCGCCCATTCACACATGCATTCGTTCAGGGCTTCCATATGCTGTGCTTTTCACTTTTTGAAGGAAGACCTGTCACAGGCCGATCATTAGCCCCAATGAGATATTTCTGATTGGAGCCGACTCAAAGCCCCTATAGGATAAAAAAAAAAAAAATGTATTGTAAAAGTTTTCATCTAGTTTCCAATGGACTATGGAGAACTTCACCTTACATGTATAGATTTTGTTGAAAACTAGATATCCATTCTGTCTGAATTCTCTTTATTTTCCTGTTGTTTTGTGACTTTGTGCTGTTTAATCACATCCCTACGGCTTCCTCCTCTCTGTCTTGCAGGGCACATTGAAAAGCAGCCATCAAGTGTCTCCTCAGGAATTTCTGGGAGAGCTGAAATCAGGGGTGATGGACGAACGCCTGTTTGCCTGTTTAGACTCCCTGCGCGTGTCCCTCACCAGCAATCCAGTCAGGTACAGAACACCATTCTGACAATGGAACACACACTGCTCACAGTCCTTACTTTAGTTATTGAGTGTGTTAATTATCATGCAGAAGGCTAAAGGACAATTTGAAGAAAATATCGTTGTGAAATGAGTCGAGCTTGCTTACTGAAGAAGTGTAGTTGTGAAGACTTAAGGTCTGTGCAAATTGAAAACGCGTCATCAGGAGTAAAAACAAAAGTGTTCATTCATATTCATCTTATGTTATGTCTTGGGTCCCACAAAACATAATATTTTGCATCCACGACTCTAAGCAGCAGAGCAACTGGCTTTTCTGAAGCTGCTTCCTACTGCCTTGCCTCTTGAGATTTGACTTTATGCGTCGATGTTGGACTTCTAATAACACATCATATTCTTCCTGCATTGTCTCTCGTTGTTAAGTTTGAGTTTATTCAGGAGAGTGTGGTGCACATTAAAGCCTCGGAGGTTCTCCATCTATCAGCTATCTCAGTTGTCAATAAGGAAAAATGAGAACTCTGGAACTTCTAATCTTGTTTTCAGGCTTGGTTTTTCAATCTGTCTGTACTGTGCATTGACACATTGCCCTGAATTGCGGTTCAGCTGAAGTAGATAATGAACAAAACAGCGTAATAACATGCATTCGCTTGATTTGACTCGCAGCCCTAGACCAGTATGTCAGATTTAGGGGTATATTCCTATTTTGGTATTTTCATTCACATATTGTTTTTTTTTTTATTGAACAAAACAGACTGGGTAAACAAACGATAGAATGAAACAGAAGAAATAGGAAGATCGGCGGGACTTGATTTTTATATAATTGCCTCAGAGCAAAACTTAGTCTTTCTATCGACATTAACTTGTAATGAGGTCTTTATACTTCCATCAAGAGAGGGCTCTAACAATTACAGATTTTACAACCAAACTCAGAAAAGCAAGAGAAATTGTTATTTGCAAGTGGGAAAATACTTTGGATTGTTACCAGAATATCCCAGAAGCTTATTCAAACTATAAAGGCCTCAAACTCCATTCATAAAGTCACGTAATGTCTAGATTTTTTTTTAAACACACGTTATTGTAGAGACATTTTGGCCAACATTGACGGAACCTGTCACTGCTCGTAGAAACATACTGGTTGTTTGATTCATTTAAGATCAAACCAAGTATTTCTATTTGGTATGTACTGTTTACTGTTGGTCTGATCGGTTGTCATTTGTGCTCCCCTGATTGGTGTTAAGCCTGGCCAATGTTTTGTCACAATACAGAATCAGTGTAACAGAACACGAATTGCCAGCATTGAGTTGATCTGACTCGGGCCACTGGGATATGGGATGTTCCTTTGGTGATACATAAGCCACACAGACACGGATCGACACAGTGTATAATAATTACGAGTCTTGTTTTGGTCGGCCTCTCTTAGATTTAAATTGTTGCTTTGGGCTGTCTCTGTCCACGGTTGGGGATTAGAAAATGTACTTCCACATTATCATATACTCCTGCCAGGGCCACTTTAAAGGAAACGCTAAGCTGGGTAGATACATAGTTTGTTTATAATGTGGTCTCAGAGCCTCTCTACACTTTACAGAATGCCTTTATTTCTTAGTCATTTTGTTCATGGTGCATTTGAGTGTGGCTGTGTTCTTGCATCATCATATCAGATATGACTTTCTAGTCCACTTCTGAACTTTTTTGTTTGCTGTTTGGTCTTCTGTCGTTTGAACTAGAGGCATCAGAGATCTGTAACTCTTTAGCAATTTAAATTCATTTATTTAAATCATATGTAGGAAAAAAAAAATGTTTGTAGCAATAGGCATTTCTTTCCAATTCAAGACAACATTTTTAGCTTCATATGTAAAATCAAGACATCGGAAAGATAGTGAGGTTGAGGGAGCCTCTCCAGATTGAAGGTGAAGTGGAGATTACGAGTCGTTACCATGGGTAACATTTTCATTGAGCTAGTGTCAAGTGTTATTTCCCTTTTGCAATGTCAGACATAATGGATTTGTGTCTCACTACCGTAGATGCTGGTCATTATAGGTACGTATATGGTCACTGCCTCTTGATTGGCTCTTGTAAGTCAGAATTCGACCATAAATGTGACTCAGAAGTTTCATAAACACAGAACTGTCAAATTTGTATTTAAATGGTGGTATTAATTCCACACATGTTTAACCAATAGCTTGAAGAGATGCCTATTAAAGTGAGCAAGGAGACTCTTTGGTGAGGTGCACCCTGACTAAAAGCGCATTGGTCAGACTCGTGTATAATGGTGCTGTCTGGCTTGGCTATAAATCTGCTTTGGCAAGTAACAGTGGTCTGGCAGCAGTAGCCGTGTGGAATCTACTAGTACTGTTATAGCCCAGAGTTAGTGAACTGATTTGGCTTTAAAGGCATTTTTGTCTGCCACTGCTTTTAAAGCTGATCACTATCAATTACCCAGCACAGTTCTATCAGTGACTCTCACCCATTTCGTCTATCTAACCTCAGGTAGTTTTGCTCTTCTTGCGTTGACAGACAGAGCCTTTATGCTGCCTCATCAGAATCGAGCAGACACACTTAGAGGTAATTTGGTTCTTCCTGCAGCTCCAGCACGTTAGCCTGCGACACCTCTCCTCTGACCCCTGCGTACTTTTACCCCCCCGTGGAGCTATTCCGCCTCCGTCTCCCTCTTTTGCGAGGAGAGGCCACGGCACCGGCCCACAGGACCAGCAGCAAGGCTACAGGATGTAATTTGATAAATGGATTTGATAAATGGATCTGACAAACAAGTGGAAATTGGTTTTTGATATTATATTAAAACCGACCTTCAGGTTTACGACCCTGGATTTATTCCATTCAGTTAAACCATACAGTGGGAATGAGTTAAGGATTCCCCCCTTCCTTACCCCAATGTTTATTATTGATGTTTGAACTAGGCTGCATTAAAACGGAGAAAATGTTTCCCTACCTTTTGCCAAACCAGTGCACAAACAGGAGGAGGTGGGAGGATGATTAAGTGGTAGGTTATCTGTGCAATTATTTACATATTCAGACCATAATTTACTTGTATTATAGTGTTTTCATCTTCCATCAATAATACCAGACTTTGCTCTGTTGGAACACCCCCCCCCCCAACCCCGCCTCAACCCTCCAAGGATAAGCGGTACACCTAATTGATAAATGGGCTGACATAAACATAGTGGTTAATTTTAGCAAGCTTAGTTATTGTTTTCTGTCCGAGTGACATTGTTTAGGCACGACTGTGTGTTTGATTCCCTCTATTTTTATTTTGAATGTCCCACTTTGCACCCTCTCCTTGTTTATGTCTCCGGAGAGCCCTCTCGTATTCGGTTAGTCTGCGCTGCACAGGACAACATTTTAAAGTTAATTTCTTTATTTCTGGATCATCACCGCTTTAGCAGACTGTAACGCCAAGCTGCATTGCCCGGGAACCTTGGAAGGCAGTCTCCTGAGACTCCGTTAGAAGTCAAGCTACCTTAGCTGTGAAGTTAGCCAGATAAGGCACCTCATTTTTCTCTTTGATTTATGGCTGTTTTTGTTTCCATGGAATGCCATGATCACCCCCCCCCCCCCCCCCCCCCCCCCCCCTTTTTTTTTTCCCCCCACCCGTTTATGATCCCCCCCCCCCCCCACCACCCCACCCCCTTTTATTTTCTCTCCCATGCTGGTTGCTCATGTCTTTTGGAGACACTCTAAGCCCTGAGTCAAACTTTGCTGTGCTGCTTTTGCGTCTGGCGATGGCTCGGTGCGATAAGAGTAATTCCTCCACTTCTTCAGAGAACTGAACAAAACATGTCACGATTTTCCAGATTATTATGGATTTCAGAAAATGTTCTGTTTCTAAGTGTTAAAGGGATATATGTGTAGAAATGAAATATGAAACACTCGTACTAACTAAATGTGGGATTTTTTCATGTTGGGCCTCCATTTTGCCTCACAGTGGTTTTTCAATAGTATTATTTATGATAACTGAAGACTACCATAGCTTCTCCTCCATGCTTGGAATGGAAGGGTGTGATGTGTCACATGCATCTTCATTGCTAGATTTCACCTATTCATTTGTGCTGTTCCTTTCAAATACATACTGCAGTACATATGTTGATTTAATGGACAAATTGGACATATAGCAAAAGTTTCACCTGGTATATTTAACCATTTGGGATGGTAGCGTGGTGTCCAATTTCATTTACATGACTACATTTTCACATTATACCTTTAAGGACCCAGAAAACCCAAATTAAACGCATAGAGCTCCTGTCTAGCCATAGAAAATGTAGCGGACTGTAATTTGCCAGATTTGTGTTTCAGTAACAGATGGACTGCCACTACCCAAATCATATTTTCGACACTTACTGTAGCTGTGCATTAAAATGTAAATGATGTATTGGAACTCAGCTTGAACTCGATGGCACTTCAAGCCTGTAAAACTTTTTAGGTGGGGTGAAGTATCACAGCACAGACGTCTTTTAATACTGAGGCAAGCTCACACACAGCCATTATGTCTCTCTGTGGAACAAGAGCATTGCCGTAGTATTGACAGGGCTCTGAATCCTACAGATTTGCTCTGTGACTTGTGCAAACTCTGAAGGCCCCTCTGCCCACACTGTGCTGCAACACCACACTCATCTTCTCCGTTTCCTGTCCGTATGAAGCAGCGCGGCTAACGATACGAGCGACGGTAACAGGTCGCAGTGAGGATTAGAATCGCCGGTGAAATTTCTCTAGCAAAGGAAAAGCCGTGGAAAGTGTTTTTCTATTTTCAAATCATTTTTACACAACGCGGCTCCAAACACTGATGACGTTCAGGCAGAGAATGTGATTGAAGTTTCTCATTTGGGATGCGGGAGGGGTGCCAGATGTTAGGAACTAATGAAACTCAAGGGCTGCCAGAGCATGCTAGATTAGCAAACAGAATTTCAAATACTTTAATCATTTTAGGGTCTAGACCGAGAGCGAGTCAAATACAAACCACTTCACTGCACAAGGGTAGAGAAATGGGTCACTGTATGATTATAGCAACTGACTCCCTTCCAAAATATGAAAGCATCGCTGTTTAGATGTAGAACATTATCTACATGATATTATTTGTTAGTGCCCTTTTAGAAAGATCAGCGATTCTCAACTCGTCGTGGGTCTCTGACTGGGAAAACGGGGCTCGGCTTTTATTTTGAAGAGGACTTATTATGCATTATGAACAACCTCCTGAACATTTTCCTCGATTTGGGTTGCGGCTCGTCATTAAAGGTGCAGGGGGTAAGATTTGGTGACATCTACTGGTGAAGTTGCATGTTGTATTAATTACCTCATCCTCTCCCTTACAACAAGCTGTATAACCTATGGTATCCCTCAGAGGTCATTAAAGCTCAAAAGATATTTAGTATGTCCACTCTGGGCTACTGTAAAATGGCGGCCCCCATAGGGAGGACCTGCTCTTGGTGTAAGTATACATTAAAGAGCAAATTTTAGGGTAATTTAAACATCACGTAGTACATTCAGGTGATGATATATTCATAAAAATATTAATATATGATTTTTATGCACAGACAGAGGAGACAAACATTGACTGAAATCTTACACCCTGCACCTTTAAGGGGAGATAGTGGGTCCCGAAGCCGGACCAGTTAATATCCACTGAAGTATATAGTTATTCCACAACAGTCATAATTACCAATTATACAAAGAAGCTTTTATACTTTCCAGATATGATCAAATGACATCGCGTCAACTGTCACTTTCCTTGACCTTGACATGACACGCCTATTTTTCATTATCGCCTCAGCCTGATTGCTTTTCTTCTCAAGCATGAGCCTGTCTCCAGATGTTGTAGAAAGATGTTACCTCATCATTTTTCCAGTCTCTCAGATCTCATGAATATATCTTTGAAACCTTTGAAAAGCTGACACATGTCACTTTCCGCTCATGTGTTTTAAGGCAGATGTTTCGCAGCAGACCCAGATAGTGCGGGGACAGGCCTGTCGCTTTCCTCTTGCAATAATTCCTGCTACAGATCAACCGATTATTTTCTTTTGCTCGCCGCCGCCTCACCTACTGATGATGAAAAACTACCATGCACTCGCCACTGAGCTACTGCATGCATTTCAATGAAGCTGTTGTCAAGACCCTCGCCCTGCCTAGTCTATAACCACAATGGTCTGGGCCATGGCCCAGCGTGAAGTGTAGGCTAAGGGAGAGCTTGATTCCCTCAACGCCTTGGCAACAGCCTTGCCGTGACAGTTTGTCTTTTCAGCCGCTCTCATTTTCTTGACCCTGTCACGCTCACACACACACACACACACACAGTCACACACACCTTGATGTGGAGGTCCACACTCTGCTTTTTGTCCGTAGAGTGCAACTGGGTGGATAAAGCTTCATCTTAGAGAATGAAAACCATCAGAAGGGTGATGTTTATCCCACATGCACGTTGTATTTCTCGAACTACATTGACGGCTTATGCGTATGATATTTTCTAACACAACATGGAGTATCTTTTTGTGTCCTTGCTTGACAGTGGTTTTTGCTTTAAAGGTGCAGTAAGTCTGACCATGCAGGAGAACCTGTGGGACACGCTATAAAATATGGCAGCCCCCATACAGAGGTGTCCAGGGGTGTCCAAACTACGGCCCGCGGGCCACCTGCGGTCCGCGAACCATTTTTAATTGTCCTGCAGCAAATTCTGAAAATATCATGGAATGTGACCCACATGAAATTCACATTTGACTCGATTGATTCCTTCGTATTCACATTTGGAGCAGGTCCTCTGTGTAGAGGTCACAGTGTTGCGTCATACTAAACACCTGTTGAGTTCTAATTACAACTGAGGCCTGCAAAACATTCTAAGCAGTAAAGAACAGCTTCACCTCTAAAGGGCATTGAATCAGTCAGTCGTGTTGCAACAGTCTTTTTTTTGCCTCTTTTTCATACAAATCAATCTATTTTAATCCACTAACCTTTTGATGTAAACCTCTATGCACCGTCCGTGCAATCAATCTGTGTGTGTCAGTTAAATGAAACATTTTCAAATGCGAGATCACCAATCTTTACCCGACACAACAGACAAACAAGCTCACAGTCACACATCCTCCCCCCTCCCCGATACCTTACCCCCTTTCAAGAAATTAATTTCAGATAACAGCTTCCCATTTTATGTTGTCACCTTGAGAATTTCTGTAGATCTGATGATGGAAAACATGCAGCTTGTTGATTAGAGCGGTGCAAATGCTGAATGCTAATGTTCAGCCGAGTCACAGTCTCGCTCACTGCCTGTCTTTCACGGTTTTCACTTGAGCGCACAATATAATATTTGTGCTCTGTTCTTTTATATTCATTGCTGTTCTTTGTGGAAAACATAGGATTTCCAATATAAATAAAGTCCTCAATTTAAGCTGTTTTCTTTCAACGAACAATAAATGTGTGCGTCCTCTTAAGGTCACTATTTAATCTCCGGAACCTGAGCATTAGATTGAAAAACTGCTTTTAACTAACCAACCAACCAAACAAACAAACAAACACCGTTTTAAGATCCTTGTGATAACGTGGAACCATCCACGTCCATCCACGTCCTTTGTTTTAAAAAAACAAACAAATCTCTCCAGGTAACTTTGGCCCTATTCATTATCTGGTGTCGGCATTCCATTAACAAATCATTTGGCCTGTTACAAAGGGTTTTATCTCCACTGAAGCATCTCAACAATATGTAGACATTAGATGAGAGATACATTCATTTCCTGATGCAATTTGGATGGCGCTGTGTGACACCACCCTCGGTTGCCTGTCTGCAGTTACCGTCTCTTTATCTCCAATAAAACAAAAACATTGCATAGGAAACCAAATCTATTACATGAGTTAGCCCAAAGCTCCCAATGCCACTTCTTTACTTGAGCTCCATCAAGGGCACCTTCTCCAAAAGACGTGCCGAAAATCTGCTTTAACATTAAGAGTGTCTGGGAAATGTAATTCTCTTGTAGCATATTTGTGATTGAACCACGCAACTCGCTTAACCTCTCTTGGAGAGGTGCAACTCATAAATGTCACCCGCTACTTACAAATAGAACTTCATAATAATCTAATTCTGTTCTCTTGCTCAAGAATAGTATTGTTTGTTTGGTTTCTTTCTTCTTGCCGGAAATCAATAACTTTTTAAAATGCCAAAGTTTGTGAGGGTGTTCCCTTTCATGCTTTATGCCATATTTAACGATCTCCGTCCCTTATTAAAGGTCTAATCTTTACACAAGTCCTACTTATTTGTGATTCAATGTTAGGTTTGCAGAGACGGTTGTCAACAACATAATTACTGCTTTATAAGTAGAGTGCATAATAAAATAGACTGTCAACCAGCTCTTGAGACTCAATTATCTATGTATTTGCACCATTATTTAGAGTCGTAGTCTATTTAAGAGTGTCCTGGTCCTTTCCCCTTCGTTGTTTTTACGGGTGGTTGATTGCGCACACTGCCACCTGTGCAATGGGAGTGTAACTGCATGCTTTATCAATGGTCCACTGCAATGGATCGCGTGAATGGCAGCACGTCTTCGTGATTTTGACGCACGTCAACATTAACAAATTGAGGTTTTCAATTATTATTTCATCTAATTGACGTGCATTTTCTTTTCTTATTTGACCTTTTCAGGTTCCCTCATCAATCACACATATTTTGCCTTATATATTCTGTCTTTATGCAACTCTCTTGCAATAGATTGATTATCGCAAAATTGCTGTATCATGATTTTACTGTTTTCGTGGTCCATTTATTGCTTAGTAATTCCTGCCCAGACTTCATAACAGAAATCAGCCCTCCTTTCGTTACTTACCTCTTCCTACAACGTATTCCTGTGTTTTCTGCTGTTGCCTTTTTCTTTCAAGACAGTTTTAGACACTACATGATGTTTTTCTGACAACAAGGTTTGCACGGTGATTGAAGAGCATTTAAGTGTTGTTGTCAGTTGTCAGTCCGACACACCTGTGATATTGATTAAATGTTATTTGTTATTTCAGCTGGGTGCAGAGTTTCGGTCACGAGGGTCTCGGCCTGCTGCTGGACGTGTTGGAGAGGCTGCTCTCCAAGAAGGAGTAAGTTTATGCTTTGATGAATGTCTTTCTTCAAAGTATAAAATCCAATGGTTTCTGTGCTTTTCCTTATTCCTCTCCTTCAGTCATTTTCATAAAGGTTATTCAGTGCAAAATGCATCCATTTATCACATTATATCTTTATATGAGGATCAAGCAGTGTCTTGATCTGTCTCTCTCTATCTCTCTGTGTGTGTGTGTGTGTGTGTGTGTGTGTGTGTGTGTGTGTGTGTGTGTGTGTGTGTGCGTGTGTGTGTGTGCGTGTGTGTGTGTTTCTTGTG
>JAFBJT010108735.1:7475-18053 GCA_016785325.1 Chascanopsetta lugubris
CACACCCACACACACTTTTGAATTTCTTATCTTTGGATGAATCTTTTGTTTCCCTCCTTAACACCTCATGAATAAACATGCGTGTGTTTACACCCAGCGCGGCGGCGGCGTGCGTGGCCGTGTCACACCGCGCGTTACTGTCTGAGGCAGGGAGTCGGGTGCTGGAGCCCCGGGGCCCGGGCAGAGCGCCACGGGGCCACGGGGCCCCGGGCAGAGCGCCACGGGGCCCCGGGCAGAGCGCCACGGGGCCCCGTCCTGCCCCCGAGCTGCAGAGCCACCACCAGCTAAACAAATCAAGCCCCTCCCCCTCCTCCCCCTCCTCCCCCTCCCCCTCCTCCTCCCCCTCCCCCTCCTCCTCCACTTTGTGTCAGCTGGAAAATGACAGGCCAGGACTTTGTGCCCGGCGGCCATTCACCATGAACAGCGCTTAATTACAGGTAAAGGGAGACGATGCTTTATTTTCTTTATCCTCTCAGGGTTTTATCTATTTCCTTTCTATTAAGTTTTCTCAATTACATTTCAGGGATTGGGGGAATTTTAATTTGGTTTTAAAGAATTTTGATTACAACGTCAGACTGGAACCTTATGAATATCATAGCCCCTCATTAAAAGGCTGCATTTAAAAAAAAACTGGATATCAAAATAGTTACCTTTTAGTGTTTCATTCAAAAGCCATTGAACGTCGACCTTCAGGTCATTTGATTTCAGCATGTGTGGAAAGATATTTGATATTAAACATCATCTTTGTGTTTCTCGCCCTGTCACGCGTGGACAGACCAGGATTTCAACCAGCGCTCAAGTTCAACAAAGAGGCCTCGACACGGCCGAGCCAACAGTCATCATCATTACCGTTCCCGGAGTCCCACTGCCAACTTTAATATTTGATCTAATACACCTTCTGCTTCGAGATGCCCTGCTGCCCCCCCCCCCCCCCCCCCCCCCCCCCCCCCCCCCCCCCCCCCCCCCCCCCCCCCAATAAAACTGCCCCCTGACTCCAGCTCAAATAATCAGAGCTGGATGGCTCAAATGAAAGGTTACTCTTTGTTTACATTCAGGAGAGGAAGAATAACTACCATTGTTAAATGTCTGACTCAATATATATAAATATATATATGATCTTCTCCTTTCACACATGCTGCAATCATTTTGTGGAAGCTGGTGTTTACCCGTTTTAAAACAATGTGGTTATTTAACAGTAGGAGGAGACATGGTCAAATATCTGAGTTTAGGGCTTTCAAAATAAAAGAGTTAATGTGCTGTGATTAACTCGGGTGAATTGGGGATTAGTTATTTATAGAGCCTCCAATTTACAGTATTTTTTTTCCTTCTAAGAGTGTCAGAAAACACCGTGTATATATATATTTTTTTTCTTCCTGTGGATGTGCTTTCCACTCCCACCTGTGTCCTCTAAATAAAATGTGCACTTGTAAAAAATAAAAAAATAAAAAAAACTCCAAGAGGAAAATATTATTTCTAAATGCTTATGTAGGAGCTGAGCCTGAAGGCTGCGTAACACACACATCAGTCTGGAGTCTAGACGGTGTCTTATTATTCGAGCCTATACCAGAGTCATATATGTTTAGTATTACAGTGAAGTGTAATACCTCATGTCCAGTTCTTAAATATTTCCCTTTCCACTGTTTTTTTGTCCCACTACTTTTCAATTCAATAAAATAGAGGGGGATACATTGAGTTGATTTATGCAGTCGACGACTCAGCTTTCTAATAATAAGATTAGGAAGAATTCAACTTTGACAAATGACATCTGCACATTAAAACATTAATGATATATTGCTAAACATGAATACATATTAGTACAGTTGTATAATCAATAGTTCTCACTCATGTTTTGCTGACTTTCAAAAACTTTTCTTGCTTTTCTTGACATTATAATAGTTTTCAACTCGACTCAATCCTTAATACTTCTTAATCATCCATGAATGTCGTATTATTGTGAGATATTGAAATTTCAAAGCTCATCTACATTCTCCAAACAGTTTCCCATAAAAGTAACAACTGAAAATTGTCTATCCCAATTTTTGCACCTTCACTTTATTCTGAATTTTTGAAAAACACACTCTATCAAGGAAACATCAAACTCACTCTGGCGCACACACCAAAACACTCCCCCATAAAACTTCAATTCTTTATCCCAATTTGTGACAACGTCACTTTATTCTGAAATCCTCCGCCTGTGTTATTTTTGGAAACGCGTCATCACAGAACCACAACGCCCCCACAAACTCATTCTGCCACACACACACACACACACACACACACAAACCGACACACACACACACACAAAGCAGGTCGCCGTACTTACCTTCGAGTTTCATGCCAACGGTGAGACACTTCTGGAAGCGGCAGTAGGGGCAGCGCTTCCTCTGCGTCTTGTCGATCTGGCAGCTCTGGTTCTCGATGCATGTGTAGCGCTTGTTGTTTTGGACGGTGCGTTTGAAGAAGCCCTGCGGAGAGAACCAATTAAGACGTCAACCCGCTTGACCCCTGCCATGCAACGCTAATTGGCCCATTCACACACACTCCAAACAGATGGAGAGGGACAGGCGCTCCCTCACACACACACACACACACACACACACACACACACACACACACACACACACACACACACTTGGGTCACATAGAACAAAGCATAACATGCACAAGAAGTATTTTTTCACAGCCAATCCAGTCAAACATTTCCATATAAGGAAATTACTTCAACCTGTATTGGTATTGTTCAATACTTTTTAAAGGTGCAGTGTGTAAGATTTTGGTCCTTTTTGTCACTTGTAAGAATATTACAAAAGAGCTACATACTGATATTTTGATGAATTTTTAACAACCTAAATATTCTAGATATTTCCATTAATCCTTGAATGCGCCCATTAATGTTTAGCTACATGAGGAGCGGGTCCCCTCGATGGGGGCGGCCATGTTTTTGCAGTAGCCCAGAGTGGACATACAAAACATCTTTTGAGTTTTAATGACAACTGCATGTTCAGAGGGGTGGGGGTGAGGTGATGGATACAACACTCAACTTCACCTCTAGAGGTCACTAAATCTCACAAATCTAAACATGAAAGTTCCACAGCAGAGACGTAGAGTTATATATTCGAATGTGTCCAGTTCACAACCCTCCTCTGATTATCCTCAAAATATCAAAGACAAAAACTTGAGGGGAAAAGCATCTTTTCAACTCTCCGCTTGATTATTGGGAAATACACAGGAGCACAGGAGTTAAAAAAAAAAATCCAATAAATTATATCCATAATTCACACTTCCGGGATTACAGATATTCATACCTGCAACGTGGAATTCATTATCGGCAGCAGCAGCAGCAGAGAAAATCAAATGAAGGGAAGATGATATTAACGTATTCCAGATCTATAACCGAGGAGGAGAATCCTTAAACTTGCTCTTTAAAAAAAGAGTGAAAAAATATGAAAAAAAGGAGCCAGCTGCTGTCAATATCTCACCAAACACAAACTTTAATTGACAATCTGCAACTGGCAGATTGATAGAAATAAAAAATAAAAAAATAGTAAAAAAGAAGTACCTACAGTTTTGGATTATCGACCTGAGTGAAGCTTAAAAACTTTCTCTCCATTTTTCCACTTATCACACAGAGTGTGTTCTGAATGTCTGCAGCCCACTGGACCACAACATGCTCTGATTAAAGGTGCAGTGTGTGAGATTTGGTGACCTCTAGAGGTGAAGTTGCATGTTGTATCCATCACCTCACCCTTCTGAACACGCAGGGGAACCTGTGGTCGACTTCAGCTGTCATTAAAACACAAAAGATGTTAAGTATGTCCACTCTGGGCTCCTGTAAAAACGTGGCGGCCCCTGTAGAGAGGAGCCGCTCCTCATGTAAATATTTATTAATGAGCTCATTTAAGTGTAATGAAAAAAAGAACAAACAAAAAACAGTTAGGTGATTATAAATTCATGAAAATATCAGTATTTCATTTTTTCATAATATTTTTAGAAGTGACGAAAACAAGTGAAATCTTACTCACTGCACCTTTAACTATCTGACATCACACCTAACGGAACAGTTCTTATCTGACCCATGAGGCGTTTGTTTTTAAAGGAACGGTCGACATTACAAATATGTTATATAATGTCATTTCAACCGAGGAAAATTCACTGATTAAAAAGGAAATCGTCCAAAGTTAAAGGTGCGCTGTCATTTTTGTCACTTCTAATATTACAAAACAATTACATCCTGGCATTTTCATGAAATACATGCGTGTGAGGCTCGACGTGCTGGAACAATGAGATGGTTTTCCTTTTTCATCTCTGCACCGAGGAAACATGAGTTCTGACGAGTCGACATGTGCACGGACGCTCTGCTCTGACCTTCATACGAGTTGCTTGTAATGTCTGTATGTCAGGGTTTAATTCTGCCATAAAGAAGCATGCTGGGGTGTGTGTGTGTGTGTGTGTGTGTGTGTGTGTGTGTGTGTGTGTGTGTGTGTGTGTGTGTGTGTTTGAGGTGGTGGTATAGGATTATAACGTGTTAAAGAAAAGAATCCAGAGATTCACCTTTTCTCTGACGTTCTCTCGCATGTATGTGCGTGCGTGCGGGTGTGTGTTTTTGTGTGTGTGTGCGCGAGTGTGTGTGTGTGTGTGTGTGTGCGTGTGTGTGTGTGTGTGCGTGCGTGCGTGCGTGTGTGTGTGTGTGTGTGTGTGTGTGTGCGTGCGTGCGTGTGTGTGCGTGCGTGCGTGCGTGCGTGCGTGCGTGTGTGCGTGTGCGCGTGTGTGTGTGGTGTGTGTGTGTATCTGAGACAAAACCTGACAAACCAGCCTCACCTTTAACCCTGATAACAAATGCATCAAATTCAACACTGCACTTTTATAAAAAGGTATAAAGGCTGGAAATAAATTAAAGGGTGATTCCGCCAAAGACTCACAATAACAATTCATCAGCATTGATATCATCCAGCTCAAAACTGCATCATGGTGCAGCAGACAAACACTAAAACAGTTGCTTTCCTTTAATGGAAAACAATCAATACAAATAAATGCATGTTTTCTGCACTTTAGAATATAAAGTTAACTTTCCTTCAGGATATAGACTGAACCACACCTCGACTATTGGTGGATAACTGATGTCAAAATGAGCCTGTAACATGTCGATTTTATGTGTGTGTGTGTGTGTTTGTGTGTGTGTGTGTGTGCGCGTGTGTGTGTATACATACTACTTAAATAGAATGCCTGCATTTTAGGAATAATCAATGTGCAGCTTCAGGTGTTTCCTTATTAATGTTTCACCAAGGATACAGAGTCTACGATTATATCAGAGAGGTCTTCATCTACATCCCACACACACACACACACACACACACACACACACGCGCGCACGCGTGCGCAGCAGAGATGCCGCCAATGTCTCACTCCCTTCGAGCAAGTGCTCAGCATCTCAAGGTCATAATATAGAGGATCGAATCTATAACATCTGTTTTGAATAATGACCACATCGGCCAGAAATGTGTGGCGGCTGCATCAATACGGCCAGCTGCCATTTCTACACGGCGACATTAGCGCCAACGCGGGGGGACGTTTGTCTTAGCTTAATTTCCTGCTGACAGCTTTAGTGGGGTGAAAAGAAAGAAAAGCAGGGGGCGGGGCCTATTAGCCGGGTGTTGAGGTGAGAGGAGGAAATGCAGGGGAAAGAGACAAATAGGTTGTTGACGGAGCTGGAATTAATAAGAGCAACAGTTTGCAGGTCGAGCGGCCGCCTGATGAACAAGTGCATGGAAATGTTGGTGAAGCCGCGGCCGCGCTCTTTATGAGGCCGCGCTGAGAGGTGAGGGACGCAGGCTTGAATAAACAGAGTGATTGTGTACTTTGCTTTCTGGGTTCTCTGGCTCCGCCTCCTCCTCCTCCTCCTCCTCCTCCTCCTCCTCCTCCTCCCCCGCCTCAGTTTGGCGGTTACAAAAAAATAAATAAAAGGACAGTCCCCCCCGTGCATGAACTTCTGTTGCATTTCACCGCAAATCCTCCGACACATGCAGGGAAAGTTTGTTGGATCAACTATCACAACACCAGTCCACCCCCACCCTCCAAGCCCCGCCCCCCCACGCCACCCACCCCCTCCCCCCTCCCCGGCTTTTCCCACCGCTGCTGCTTCTCCTGTCATATTAACGCCGAGGAGCCGCACTTGCGGCGAGCGCTTGTCGCCTGTGTTCAACGTGTACGAACAACGTCAGACCACAGAAGTACGATATTAGGTATCTTCGACTCGTGGATGTATACATGCAGAATTTAAAGGTGCAGTGAGTAAGATCTGGTGGCCTCTAGAGGTGAAGTTGCATGTTTGTATCCATCACTTCGACGTCCTCGACGTGCAGGAGAAGCTATGGTAGACACTACAAATGTTTAGCCCCCCGTAGAGAGGACCCGTCCCTCATGAACATACTATACATTAAAGGGCTCATTTAACCGAAATGGAGGAAAAAAACAAACAACTTTTACGTGATTGTAGAAAATGTCAGTGTGTGAGTGAGTAACAAAAATGGCTGTTTACACACTGCACCTTTAACTATGCGATATCACATCATTTGATTTTAAAGAAACAGTTGGCATTAAAAATAACACGGCATTTCAACCAAAGAAAATTAACTAATTAAAATTTTTTTTTAAATCCTCTAAAGTTAAGTGGGATCTAGGTTCCGGGTTCAAGTCGGACGTCCTGACCTCGTGCAGGATCGGACTGCGCCGCTCACTTTAATGCAGAAAGTCTAGTTTACAGCACTTTACGTAACCGTCACCTCGCTTCTTGACATGTGTGGGTATAAAACAGATGTAGGTGGGTCAGCCCTCATGTGCCCAGGTCCACACACACACACACACACACACACACACACATGGAGGTGGGGGGGTTCAGGGACTCACCTTGCAGCTCTCGCAGGTCAGGAGTCCGTAGTGATACCCAGAAACTTTGTCTCCACACACGGGGCACATCTCGTCCAGGTCCTCGTCATAAGAGTAGTCCATCATTTTTAACTGGGGTGCTGCGGGTGTGTGTGTGTGTGTGTGTGTGTGTGTGTGTGTGTGTGTGTGTGTGTGTGTCACAAAAACAGAGAGAGAAACAAACGGAGAGAGAGGGTGGGGGGGTGGGGAGGGATATATATTTTAGTCTCTATGCCAAGAAACCCATGTCCATCCATCAAGCTGAAACATAGGGAGAAGACAGACAGACAGACAGACAGACAGACAGACAGACAGACAGGCAGATAGATAGATAGATAGATAGATAGATGGATAGATAAATGGATAGATAGATGGATAGATAGATAGATCATGAAAGTGAGCCTCATCAATATTCATGAGGGAAGCTCTGGGAGAGAAATAGAGAGACATCATGAACAGAGATAAGAAGAGAATGTTGCCGCCCACAGACAAATGAAGACAGAGAGAAAGAACAGAAAAAAGAGGAGAAGAAGCGTTTATCTCTGAGGGTGAAGAGAAGAAAAACACTCAGTTCTCAAAGAATCACCAGGGGCCAGTTGACTCTTTTTTAAACATGATATAAAGCAAAATATGTTTTTTTTTCTTGTTTTCAAAACATTGAAACGGAAATATGCTGACTGTTGCAATTTTAAATTGTGGCTTAATTTTCCAGATATGTTTTCATTGAGATGTGACAGATAATTAGAAATGATTCTAATCTGACTGTACACACACACACACACACACACACACACACACACACACACACACACACACACACACCTGTGCGCCTGGTGTATTAGAGGTTACATTGATAAGGCAGCAGAGTGTGACAGCTCTAACAAACACTCAGCCTGACATTTATGACACTTGCAAAATCATTTACGGCTCAAATCATAAAAACGGATCTGGGATCGAACAGCAAGAGCCTCCGTGAACGTGACCGTAAACAGATTTTGTCAACACACCTTCCACAAGGCCCTCACACACACACACACACACACACACTCACACACACTCATCCACTCCATAATCCACTCATCTGAGACCTATTAATTATGTCTTAGTGGTTGGTAAACGCGTTGCCCTGCGTGGCGTGGATGTGTGCCGCGTGTTTCCACATGGAGCAACAAGTTCCAGAGGAGCCGCGCGAACACACACACACACACACACACACACACACACCGAACTTTGTGGTGCGTAAAAGCGCAGGGGCTCCGCGCGTGACGCACGACCACCGTGGATTCAATTGTATTAAAGGACGTTGTGGATGAGGCTGATGGATGGACACAAAAGCACAACATCTCCTGCTCTCAAGGCCACAAATGGAGATTTTCGAGGTCGCATCCATAAAAATGGCGTGCGTGATATTTTACACTTTATTGAGCATTGCTTTTTATTTTATTTTATTTTTTTTAATTTTTTTAAAATAGTTTACAAATGGCTTCGTTTGAAGGTGTGGTTGTGCGTAATGAGCTGTGAAGGCGCGGGCCCTCGGTCCCTCACCTGTCACAGGTGAGTCCTGCTGCGCACAGCTACCTTTGTTTTCGCCGCCGTGTTTACTCGCAGATAGCGGACTCTCTCTCTCTCTCTCTCTCTCTCTCTCTCTCTCTCTCTCTCTCTCTCTCTCTCTCCTCTGCGCTCCTCCTCGTGCCACGACTCTCTCTCTCTCTCTCTCTCTCTCTCTCTCTCTCTCTCTCTCTCTCTCTCTCTCTCTCCTCTGCGCTACTCCTCGTGCCACGAGTGTTTGCGCGTTATCAGCGGATCATAAACCAAGACGCGCGCGTAACTGACTGTCCGATTATAGGAGCAGTGACAGGGGAGGGGAGCAGGGGTGGGGGGGGGGGGGGGGGGTGGGGGGTGCGTGAGTTTATCCTGAGTGGGAATCTGCACCATGTTTTAATTAGTGCCCAAAGGGAGAAGATCATAAATGACCAATCTGTGAGAATTAGTGTCTCAATCAAAGCCGCACATTTAATGAAGTAAAGCAGCGAGACACATTATTAATTCTAATCAAATCTACAAAGACTTTTATTCTGGTTAATATGAATAAAGATCTGGAGTCATATTCATTTGAATTCAGTTGTGCTGATTTTTACATTTGCACAATTTTAGGCCACAGTTGCAAAAATATTTGATTTGAAAAATGGAACAAAATATCTACTTGTTTTACATTTATTTAACACATGCAAATATTTTTTACAATGTCAGTTAAAGGTTTTATAAAACCAGATTAGATTTTTAGGTTTAGAAAAGATCAAATATTTAGCAGGGGGCACATTACTCAATCAAAACTATGACTTGAATTATTTTAATTCACGGAACACGCTGAATTCACCGCTTTTAAAATTATAATTAATTCCAGGATCAGCTCTGCAAGTTATAAACCGACACATCGAGAGAAATAAATAATAAACACAATTTAAAAGAATAATCCGGGTCTGACCTGCGCGCAGCAGACCTCGGGATTTTAGCATCAGGATCAGAATTTTTTTTACCAGAGGTGAAGAATTAAGAAGATGATAAAGAAACATAGTTCAAACATTTAGAAATGATCATTAAAATTATACAGTGAAGTAACAACTAACTCCTTGTGTGCGTAATAATCCAGAGAGCTCGCTGTGAGTTGCGGTTTTACGCACGGACCTAAATTTTGGACTCGCACCGAGCGGCGGAGAGGTTTCACTCCAGAATCCAGATTTTAAGAAGAGAGGAGTGTGTAGCGTGTGTGTGTGTGTGTGTGTGTGTGTGTGTGTGTGTGTGTGTGTGTGTGTGTGTGTGTGGATCTTACCTTGCATATTCCTGGGCATGCGCCCGTGTTCTCCATACGATCGAGAGAGTCCCAGGGATTCAGTGTCGGCTTTGGGCAGCATGTCAGCGCCACCGGCCCGAGCTGGAGAGACCGCACCGCCGGGACACCTGGACTGGGAGGCGCAGGGTCCCAAACCAAACACACCCAACACTCACCCCCCCCTCTCTCCCTCTCTCTCTCTCTCTCTCACTCTCCTTCTCTCTCTCTCTCTCTCTGTCACTGACTCTCTCTCTGTCTCTGTCTGTCCTCCCTTTGGATCTAACTAGCCGGATTCGAACCCCTGACTCTGCGGGGCTGCGCGGCCGCTGTGCGTCCGTCACCAAATCCTCTCTCTCATAATTGTTAGCAAAGTGTCAAAAAGCGAGGGAGCGCGGCGGCAGGGCACGTGTGCGCGGGGGCGGAGCGCGTCTACCTAAACGGTGAAAAGGCGCAGTCCGCCAAACCTGAACCTCAGCGTCCGGAGTCAGGGAGCAAGGTTCGACTCCCCCCAAAAGTCTGCGGAAGCGCGTCGCCCGTGTCAGTGGAACTTTCAGCCTTCAGCCAGCGCCGCCCTCGCCCCTCTCCCCTTCTCCCGTGCGTCAAAGTGGGACTCGCTGCGCGGGTCGGGACGGTGCGGGGATGTGGAGGACTCTCCTCCTCCTCGCCGCCGCTTTGTTTACTCCACGCGCACCAATCCGGGACTCGTGCGGTCCTGTGACGTCACTCTAAACATTCGTCCAATCAGACGAGGGGACCGGGACACTTCGCTCCCGGAGCCTCCGGGCTTCTTCACATCCCCCCCCCCCCCCCCCCCCCCCCCCCCCCCC
>JAFBJT010108738.1:148-14763 GCA_016785325.1 Chascanopsetta lugubris
TCTCTCTCTCTCTCTCTCTCTCTCTCTCTCTCCCTCTCCCTCTCCCTCCCTCCCTCCCTCCCTCCCTCCTTCTCAGGGACATCTCGCGGTCCCAGCCCTGTGACCCTGGCATCCCAAGATGCCTTGCCCATTGCCGTGGCCTTCACAGAGTCGGTTAATGCTTACTTCAAAGGCGCTGATCCTTCTAAGTGAGTCTCACATGACCTCCTGCCGCTCAAAGGCCCCGACGTGGACCTGCACGCATACACATTTTTGTCCATATTTGAACTTCAACAATAACACACACGACGCTAAAAGTTAGAGCGTAGGCTGCGCAGCGTTGTGCTTCATGGTCCTCGGCCAACGTACACCGCACTCAGCGGACCTCTGGCTGCCAATTTCTGTGCAAAGTGTATCTCCCCTTCACTCTGCAGGCGTGGAATGTTTAGCGTTCGTCCGACACTATTCTTTCAGAGTGGATAACCTACATGGGGCAGATTATAGTCTGGAGCAGAGAAAACATACAGCCGTTTATTAGTTAACTGCTGTTAAATTGCAGCCGTGCAAAAAAAAAAAGGCTTATTTTTGTAGGGATTAGCAAATGGAACATTTCATAAGCAATGCAGCGGAGACGTGGTGCGAGGTTGAAACCCATTGTGGGTCGTTAACCGCCACAGCCCAGGACGGGCCCCAAATGAGGGAAGACTCCCCTTGTACCGCAAGTTGTTTTGAAATGGGATCAATATTAGACTATTGGAGCAGACGGTACAATAATACATCCAAATGTGTTCAAACTCAAACTTAAAGCTGATGTGTTGGATTGAACCAGAAGTCTGCAGCAGGCTGGATGTCAGCTCTAACCAGGTCTCGGTTGGAACCTTATATAAAGAGCGGATTAACGGGATAAAGACCAAATATGTCAAATGCGGCTTTGTATTCACTTAGATTCATGAAAGGGCAAAAATGGCAATCGTTTTGATTGTAGATTAATTGCTTGTCTTTGGAAAATGCCAAACATTCTTTAGATTCTGTTTCTCGAGTTAAGGATTTTATACCTCTCTTTATTTTCTGTAATTTGGGGGGCGGCTGTGGTTTAGGGAATTTGCCATTCCACATACCCAAGTGTCCTTGAGGTCTGAACCTCGTGTAACCCCAGAAGAACACTGCACATACATGTATGTACTGTATGCATGTTTGTGTGACTGGCTGAGTGGAAGCTGAGCTGCAAAGCGCTTTGAGGGATCACTGCGATTTGAAAAGTGCTGTGTAAATACAGAGTCACCATAAATTCAGTCACCATGAATGAACCGTGTTGATGCTCCAGATCTTCTTCTTCTTCTCTCTTGCTATCCATGATATGATTGATATCTACTGCCCTCCACAGGTGCATTGTGAAGATCACAGGTGACATGACTCTGTCGTTCCCCATGGGCATCATCAAGGTGTTCACCTCCAACCCCTCCCCAGCCGTCCTCACCTTCAAACTGAAGAACACCAGCAGGCTGGAACAGATCTTACCCAACCAGCAGCTCTTATTCAGGTGAGCCCTCTGGGCATGATGATGTCACACCACAAACTCCATATCAGGGCTGCAATCAACAACTGTTTTGATCATTTGATAATTGATTATTATGATTATCTATTATTTGTTTTTTTTCCAATGAATCAGCATTTTTCTTGGATAACACTCTTTCAAAGAGCTTGCTATAAATAGGGCTGTATTATGCAGAACTGTGAATATTATTATTATTATAACGGCCATCAAGGTGTGTGTGTGTGTTGCGTGTAAAGACACGAGCTCAGCGGATGAGTTGATAACTTGTGGAGTTGTGTTGGACCGGGCGAAGGCTTTGGCCCCGATGATATGAGTGAAGACGGAGGAAATGTAGTCTGCGTCAGCGAGAGGAAATTCAATTAGTAATCTGACATAAACCTATCATTAAGTTGTCAGGGAAGTATTTTCCACCCGGCTTTAACAGCCAGGTTCTCAAACGGCCCATGTCTCTCCTCCGATGCTCTGCGCCCTAAAATAGCAAAGAGCGGCAAAACTTTACACAACAGCTGCTTCATTTACAGCTCCCCATGTCGTCTCTCACCTCCTTTGTCTCAGTGGAGGGGGATTCCTGTGTGCTGTGCCTCACGTGTGCTCCAGTTTCAATGCGGCGTTAAATTTGTAGCTGCTATTTTTACAAAGTGTTTGTGATGAGCTCATTTTCAAAGTGACAGTGTTTCATGTTTCTTTTTGCCTTTTCTGTTTTTAATGGTTCTTGCTCCCTCAAGACCACATGGCTTGGCTAAGTCACCTCAGTGGAATTCATGATAGAGTAGCTGGTTAGATAGAACGGGTTATTTTTTCCAAGCCATTGGAGTTTCTCTCACAAAGCCGAGCAGTGAATAATTCAGCCTTGATTATTCCTTGTGTGTGTGTGTGTGTGTGTGTGTGTGTGTGTGTACACCTTTCTAACTCTTTGTCTTTCATCCAGTGATCCCTCCCAAAGTGACTCAAATTCCAAGGACTTCTGGTTCAACATGCAAGCGCTGACGTCCTACCTCAGAAAAGCCGCCGATCAGAATCCCTCGGCTTCCTACTACAACGTGGACATCCTGAAATACCAGGTCTGTGTCTGCCTGAAGCTGAGCCGCCAGCGTAATCCAGATCAAATAGATGTAGTCAAAGAATGCTGTCTGAAAACACATTTCCCGCACAGTGCTTCACACCTCAAACAAGCCCGAGAGAGAAAAGCATAAAAAAAGAAAAATGGACTGGGTCTGATAGCTGCTCTGCAAACTTCAATAGAAGTATATATATATATCACAGCTTTGTCGTGGCTGTGTCTGTGTTTGATCCTCTAGCCGCACACATGGTGCTCTGTGCTCTGAACCTACTACCTGGTTCATCCAAAAATGAGCACAGGTAGAGCTGGGGTGGGCCCATTGTGCTGTTACAGCATCCACAGAGCGTGCCAGGTGTCGCTCAAGAGGCCACGCCCTCAATTCTGCACAATTTCAAAGCTGGATATAATAAAAATAAGCGAGTTAGAAAACAAAATCCAAACTTTCCCTCTGCAGCTCCACAACTGCCCAAATGATGACACGTCATAAATGACTGGTCCTGCTGTGCACAGGTGCTGTCTGACGGGATCCACTCCACCCCTCTGAACCTGGCCGTGTACTGGAAGTGCACGGCCAGCACAACGGACCTTAGGGTGGACTACCGCTACAACCCCGACTCCATGGCCTCCCCGGCGCCGCTCACCAACGTCCAGATCTTGGTGCCCGTCGATGGCGGAGTCACAAACATGCAGTCGCTGCCCAACTCCATGTGGTGAGCTGTTGGAATAGGAGCTGGAGTGGTGGACGGTATGAGGAGCTTCTCTGAATAATATTTTACTCTCCATTTGCAGGAATTCTGAGCAGAACAAGTGTCTGTGGAAGCTGAGTGACATCTCAGAGAAGTCTGACAACGAAGGTATGGAATCGTTTTGTTTTCACTGGCGTTTCTGTTTTCCAGCATCAGGGAACCTGAACCAGTCTTTGTGTTCAACCTCAGGTTCCGGATCGCTGAGGGCCAAGTTCGAGCTGTCGAGCGGCCCCTCGAACCCCTCCACCCTGGCGGTGCAGTTCATGAAGGAGGGCACCACCCTCTCCGGAGTGGACATGGAGCTGCAGGGGACCGGATACAGACTTTCACTCAGCAAGAAGAGATTCGCCACAGGTTTGCTACTGGCTGTTAGCATGTTAGCATAGCAATGAATGTTTTATGTCATCGTCAGCATCAAGATCCAACACTGGTGAGACAGTGAGGTGAAGGCTCCTCTGATTGGAGGAAGCTCCCCGCTGAGATAGTGCCATTTTAGCTCCGTAGTGTTTTTGTTTACTACTTCCTGTTTGTCTTTTCAGAACATACTATTGTTGGACTTGATGATGTAATATCTTCCTCCTCTTCATTCAGTTCACTAACATCTTAAATGACCTCCTCTGTTCCTCTTCCTCTTCAGGACGTTACATGGCAGATTGCTGAGGTGTCCCATCGCTCTGGTTCACAGGAAAAAAACTCGCAACTCTGCAACTTAAGCCACACCCTCTCAACCTCTGGCTCCGCCCCGGAGGTGAAAATCTCACTACAGTAAAAACAGCACTGAGTATTGAACACTGTTTTAAAAAAAAAAAGAATAAAAGAGAAATAAGATGAGCTTTCAGGAACTGTGTAGATATGAATTCTAATAATAATGATAATAATGCTTTCTCATCAGTTCACTTTTTGGATTGTCAGAAACATTTTATGGGTTTAGATAAAAATAAATCTATATTGTATTTGAAATCATGGAGGAAAAAAGAAAAAAGTGCACTAACAATCTTTCAGATGCTCTTTTTCAGCTAGTTTTCTTTTTCACGAGCCTTTTACGGAATTTGAAAATATAATCACGTCTGAGGCGGAAGAGAAGAAAAGACATTTCACTCTTTCCCTTCGATATTCTGCTTATCCTCTTCACTTCCGCATAATTAGCCTTTATTTCTTGTTGTTTTCGATCATGTGCAAATGACGCCATGGACCCGTGTCATCCTCTCGAGCCTGATCTTTAAATTGAACAGTGAAGTGCTTTGGAACCAATGCAAAAAACAAAAAATCTGACCTCAGTGCCTCGTCTTATTCTGTGGATCTGATTCAGTGATTGACGCTGCGTTTCTCTGTGGAGTTTGTTTTTAAACAATCACCCGTCATGGGCTCAAAATGGTTTCCCACCTAAAGTCCTCCTTATCTCAGTCTTTTTCTAAAAATAAAAAAAGAATAATATTAATGATTCTCTGCAATCCTGATTGTAAACATTGTGTCAAAAAACATAATCAAGGGATGTAACCTGCTTACTTCAAAAAAACAAAAACAAAGGCTGTTTGTTTTTTAATCAAACTGAACTTTTGTGCCCCATCGATGGAGAAATGTGCCTGAATCTAACTTTTCTGGACTTTTGTAAAAACGACCGCACAGTTCACCACATCAGCACTCACATTGTGCCTGTTGTGTTTTTTTACTCCTTTGTTTGGATACTGAAGGGAAAGTGTCTCCGACCGTCTTCCACCAACAAATCTGCCTTTTGTCACGGATCAATGGAAATGTTTTGTTGAAAAAAAAATAATTTGTCTGTTTTCTATTCCATCATATCCTCACTGTGTCAGAGAGCAGTAGCATATCAAGGCCAAATGAATTGAAAAATTCCTTATCACACTTCCTCAGTGTGCTGACATGTCGGACACAGAGTCGTCATGATCATAGATTACTCATACTGTATGTCCTGGCTGGTCTTTGTCTCATTGTCTCCTTTCATATTCAATTGAGATCCGAAATCTGAAAATGAATTATATATATATTTAATTGTATTAATCTAAAACCAAAAATGTAATATTGGTTAAATTTTTTTCCACACTTTAAATTTTTTTTTGTAGAAAGTGGGAATTCAAATGTTATGAAACATAGTTTAATACAATATCAAAATGACAAACTATTTTGATATTGGATTCATTATAAAAAGAAAAAATTCTTCATTTTCCTATATTGTGATCTCAACTGAATAAGGAGGAGAAAAAACAAACGATGGACTGACCCCGCCTCTTTTTTGCATCGAACAAGGGCCGGGGCCAAATGCTGGAATATGCTCGAGTGGAAGATTTGACTCTTGGTGCTTCATTCTTGTGTTTTTACTAATGAAGGGCTGCTGCTGCTGCTGCTGCTGCTGCTGCTGCTGCTCATGTAGCAGTAGCATTATTCCGAGAGGCTGTAGTACTTCTAGATGGAGTATTTCGATGTTGTTGGTGGTATTTTGATGATGTCACCGTCCTTGTGATGGGTTGGTTTGTGTTTGGAGATGCAATAAGTCTCGTGGAAGCTGTGATTTAGAAACGGAAGCGGGAGTTTGTGTTCGTTCACTGTGGCTAACTGACCTCGAATCCAATTTTATGAGTTAACGTCAGATTAACATTTATGGTCATCAGTGCTAAAACATGTGACTCATCTTCATTTCAACTGGTTCTCGCCTGATTCCAACTCAATTGATTTAATTTCATCACTTGTATAGATTCATCTTATATCTGGCCTGGGTAATTCCGTCTAATCATAAATTCTTAATGTTTTTAACTTTTTTATGATTCTTTTAGTACTTGGAATATCAAAACTCCAGCCTTTGATGAGAGTAATATCTTAGACGACTTTAAATCAGCCAAAATATTTGCTTGTAAAAATGAGTGTGTTTACATGAAATCCCTAAAATTGTAGCACGACACATTTGTACACGGTGAGAAATCCACATGTGATCTCTCCATTTTCAACAGATTTGTAATTTTACTCCGTGTTAGCGAGCTGGTTCTTGCTGCTTCCCCCCTGTGACAAAACTTTCTAAATAACTTTTAAAGGTTCATTTTTAGGTCACTTTCATTTTCTGTCTTTGTGTGTTTTGTTCAGAGTAAAAAGAAAAATTGTAAATGATTCTCATAAATTGTACATTTTTCCCAATATCAGCCACTTTTTGTCTCTACCTTATGATTTCTCATTGTGCCTGTATTAAATGTGTAATATATGAATATATACAAATATATGAAAATGACTACGTTAAGTGTGTTCTGAGTGATTTCTTCACAAATGCATTTGAAAGTGTGTTTATTTACCGTTTGAAGAGGTAGAAAAAATATAATGCATATATTTTCTTGTTTTTAATGAACACGTCTATTGTTTGTGTTCTCTATGATATTTTGATTATTTTATTTATATAATGAAATATTTTATTTACGTAGTGTTGTATTGTGTTATCAGTGCATGTCATTTACTTTGATCTGAATCAGGCAAGTTGTGTCTGATTAATTGTTTGTCCTTATCACTAGATGTCACTGAATCCTACACACTGCACCTTTAAGTGAATCGAATACCAAGCTCTCAGTCATGGCAAAGCTAATATAGGTAATTTCGCCGAAACCTTTAGCCCCCCTTTATTAGTGCCCAAAATGTCCACCCACAGCATATTACCTCTCTGCCGATAGGTGAACAATGGTACTGCACCTTTAAACTCTTCCACACCCATTAAGTTGACCACCCTCCCTCTGTCTGTGTTCTCAGGTAGAGAGGTTGCAGAGTGAGCTAACCTGGATTGACACATGGCTCTGAGGCAGCACAGAGAGAAACAGACCTGTGTGTGTAAGTGGAACTGACCTGAGCCTTTAAAGCTCCTTTTCAATCCCCCTCAGATTCCACTGGTGAGATGTGGGAGACTGACAGCTCCACAAACCACCACATCAAAACAGCATGGCTACAACCCATGTCCAGGGCGCTTTGTTTTGTTTTTTTGAAGTTACAGAATGCCATATGTGTCGCTGATCTTTGCATCAACACCTTGGGCCCTCTTCTTCCTCCTCTTCCTCCTCCTCTTCTTCCTCTTCCTCCTCCTCCTCCTCCTCCTCCTTCGCCATTTCGAATCCTCGACTCTCAACATGTGTGAGCCATCAGCGTTGACTCGACTTTTCCCTTGTCCGCCTCGCTCAGTGGAACACGCGGAGATCACAGGGGCTGTGCTCCGTTTGTGTGTGTGTGTGTGTGTGATGTTATTCTCTGAAAGATACACGAGCTGATGTCATATCCTGAAGTGGTGTTCCGTGCTCCATGTGTCGCTCATAGACTGTATATAAAGATGGATGCAGCGTCCATGACATCACCCACAGGTTTCGGCAGAGTGCTTCTGAGGCTCGTAGTAGGGGGCGGGGCCACTCCTACTTCTTGGTAGCCAAACCAAAAAAGGGCATAGGGGCGGAGCACAGGTAGAGCAGGGGTGGGCTCAGGGTGCTGTTGCAGCATCCCCAGAACGTGGCGGGTCGGCCCAGGTGTCACTCAAGAGGCCACGCCCTTTTATTATGCACCATTTTTAAACCTGTACTTAAAAAAAAGTTAGATAATCCCCTGCACATGTTTAATTCACTTCTAAAGTTGACCAGTTGAACATGGGAGTCTATGGGGATTGGCTCGCGTTTGGAGCTAGCCTCTAGTGGCCACTCTGTGAACTGCAAGTTTTTCCGCTGTATTGGCGCCATCCGTCAGCCCTGGAGGTTTCTGCCTCCAGCATCTCATCCGTATCACAGAGGAGATCCCGGGGTCAGAGGCGGTTCGGGTGCATGTGTCTGGCATCGATTGATCGAGCCAGAGCCTCAGAGGCGGCGGCTGCGTGAAACGACAGCGGAGCGAGGGGAGCATTTCATCCTCGTTGTCGGCCGCCGCGGCCTTGTTTGTCCAACGGCCCCCGGGAGCCTTGCACATGAGTTATCCCCCGATCCGGAGAGCGGGGCCCACATCAGTAACATTCACGCACAATTTATAATTGATGTGGCCATTTGATCTCCCTCTCCGCCGCAAGAAGAACCATCTGAACAAACAAGGACGGTGTAAGTTTATTGCATTAATATGGATCCTTCTGCCGCTCGCTGCAAAACCCAGAAGACCCCTTTAGAATAACTCAACGCCTGGAACATGTCAGACCTGCATCCAAAGGCATCTGTCACATTTTCCACTCAGCAAGCAGTACTCACCAACCGCCCCCCCCCCCCCCCCCCCCCCCCCCCCCCCCCCCTCCCCCCCCCCCCCCCCCCCCAAAAAACCCCCCCCCACACACACACACACACACACACCCCAACTGTAAACATATGAGCCTACAGGAAAGTTATCGCAAGACAAATCACAATCAATCAATCGATCAATCAATCAATGCAGCTGAGTGCTCATCACCCTTCATTATGCTGGACTTCACTTCTCATTTAGATTCAAACGATGTTTCATTTGTCCATTCTGGGCCTCCATAACAGGTGGTGCAATATGGCGGCCTCCAAAGAGAGGACCTGCTACTGGTGTGGATATCAGGGCTCATTCAGGAGAAATGGAAATAACTATATTGATTATACTGAAAATACAAATTGAAAACCAAACCAAATTAAATTAAATTAGATTAAACTAAATTGATTTTAATTAAATTAAAAATGAAATAAAATAATAAAATATAATGAAGTAAATACAAATTAAATTGCATTAATTAGATTAAATAGAATTAATTTGGATTAAATTAGAAATCAAATGAATTCAAATGTATTTCAAACTGAGAATCTGCACGTCACCACCACACAGAGTCCTGCGGGTGACATGTTAAGTGACTGTAATAACTGTGCTGGTGTTGTTGACACCTACCCAATGCAAACAGACGGAAACATAAACACTCGTATTTCCACTTGTCCAGCTCCAGAGGTGACACGAGGCGCTGGAGGTAGACTGGAAGAGACGCTCCGAGTTCACATCCACTGGCAGACTCCACCGCACGGTCAGCCCTGGGGAGTGGGAGTGGACCCTTCCGTGCCATGTTCACAGAGGCACGTCACAGGCTATTTGTCATGGTTAGTGTGTGTGTGTGTGTGTGTGTGTGTTTGGGGGAGGGGATGACTGAGAAATGGTCACATCTTAAATCCTTTGCTCGTCCTCTGCTCCCTCTTGATTGTCCTGATTTTAAACGTGTCTATAATCAGTGCGTCATCACAGTTTCTGAATCCTTCTGATTACACTGTGACAGGATATGTCAAGTATATCTATACATGCCACATTTGTTTCCCCAGTCAAGTCAAATCAGTCTTATATAAATGAAAATGTAATATTTCGAGGCTTCCATATTTGATATTCATCCCCAATCTTTATTGTGAAAAGGAAGAAACACTGGGAAGTGGATGATGGTGTTTACAGTGTTCACGGTGGACGACCCAAAACCCCAACAGCCCAAATAGAGAGCGACAAGGACACAGTTCACTCAGAGAGAGAGAATCTACAAGGACATCATTCACACAGCAGGAGAGGAGACGAGGACAAGAGGAGAGGAAAGGAGACACACAGGGAGAAGACATGAGGACACAAGTCATGTAAACACAGACGGACAAGGACAGAGTTCACACAGAGGGTGAGGAGATGCTTATTCACAAAAACGGGAGAGAGAGAGATGAGGTCACCAGAGAGAGGGGAAGGAGACAATGCAGACTTCCAGGAGGAGACATGGATGAATGTGGGTGGAGCCATATCACATAAAAGAGGCCAATGGATGTGGGAGGAGCTCCAAGAATCTTCGGGTGTCTCAATACTCCAGGGCGTGGCTTCAGCATCATCACTGTCATTATGATCATCCCCTTCATCATCATCTTATCCATCATCATCATCATTATGATCATCATTATGATAATCACCTTCACCATCATCACCATTGATGTCATCATCATTATCATCATTACAATCAGTATCATCACCTTCATCATTTCCATCATGATCAATATAATCATCCTCATTGTCTCCATCATCATCATCATCATCATTTACAAAATGATTCGTATAACGTTTACTGTCAATATATTGTAGCTATTGCCAGACCCCGGTTTACGCCTTTTCAAAATAAAAGCCCTGTGATTCAGCAAAATGCCATGAAGTAGTAACAAATAATGAAAGAGAGCAGCATCTAGTAGATGAAGTGGCCGTTTGACCCGGTGGCTGCGCGCTGCTGCAGTTTATCTGCGAACAGTGACGTGGATGTGCTCATCTGTGTCCAGAGACCTGACATGTAGCTCCAGCTAGGTCAGGATTCCACATGAAGACAGATGTTTGTGGACAAATGGTGGCAGAGCTCAAGTCAAACGAAGTGAAGCGTGGGCCCGAGGGATCGATCCGCCCGGGTATGAGTCAACACGCGGAGACAGAGCTCCACTTCCTGCCATATAGAGGAAATGTTCGGTCCATAAATATTTACAGTTTGCTAATTGAAAGAATATGTGCAGCTTCACTTCTGGGGGGTTCTTTAAACACTGCGCTCGTATGGATTCTGTGTGCAGTCGTACCTCCCTTTGTTCATTAGTGCCAAGTGCAATGAGCTGAGGCTTTGATAAACAACCCTACACACTCACACACACACACACACACACACACGCACACACTTGTGTCCTTGTGTAGTTATGAGGACAGGTAGTGACGTCACGTGTTCCCTATGTTATCATAACCTCAACTTTAACCCTGAAACCATGTTAAAGATGCAGTGTGTAGGATGTAGTGAAGTGCAATGGTGAAGATACAGATTAGCTTATACCTCCCCACATACGTACCTACAGTTGATGTATTGAATATAACAATTTATTAAAGATTGTTTCGTTTGTCCATAAGTGGCCACAGTGAAAATAAATTTAAGCAAAGTTCAATTTAATCCAATTAGAATAATAAATAATAGTGAAATTAAATGAGATAGAATAGAATAAAACAAAACAAAATAAAAATTGTGGTACAACCATAGAGGAGACCTGCTCTTTAATACAAAGGGTTAATGGTAAAATGATAAAAACAAAAGAATTCATGCAATGAAACATTGTAAAACATGACACTAAAACACTCATATAACAGTCAAACTCATAAAAGTTTACATAAATGCACCTTTAACACTACAACAGGCCCTTCAGTGCCACCCAGAACACATGATCATGATAATGTGTGCATTGGTTTGAAGCCCTTTTTCTCTTCCCTTTGCCATTAAACAGCACATGAGCCCCCCCACCCCCCCACCCCTCTGAGCGTCATGAGGACCAGTCTTTATGTCGGCGAGCAGCGGCTGTCCGCCGGGACGCCGGCAGACTGCTCTGATATGCAACTGAAAAACATGTTTGCATGTCACTGTGTTTGCATTCAGGATCAAAAATTCATGAAAAATTTATGAAATTTTTTTTTTTTTAAGCCATTGCACAGACTCACACTGTCATGTCTTCAGTTTCACTATAACTGAGAAATAAACAGGTTGAAACATCCCAATGGTAAAAAAAGAGAGAATTGGACGAATAGTTGGTAACGTGTGAATAGAAAGAAGAAATAAAAAGAATTCCTGTAAATGCACATCACCAAGTGAGTACAATTCCTCGACCCTATGTATATTTAAAGCCTGATGCCTTTGTGCAACACTCTCACACGTGAAGGCCTACGACACGCCCCCCCCCCCCCGCGCGCGCGTGGCTTCCACCCCATGTGCAGCTCGCCGAGCCCCCTGACTGCAACACGTATATGGAGTGATGTGTTGTTTTTTTTAAAAGCCCTTCCATTTAACATGCAAGACTGATTGTTGGGATGACGAGCCGTTGCTGATATGTTATTCACAGAGCTGCGTCCGTGTGAAGTGACGTGACGAGGTGGATTTGGGATGGCGTCCCGTGTGCGTGCAGGAGCCCCCCCCACCCCCCACCCCCCCGCTTTCCTGGTGCGCTCAGGAACACACCAGTGGGTTTGACGGCCTCACGTCATATGCATGTTAGTTAAATACGTGTACCGTGTTGTGTGAGAACATCCAAACAAACAAACAAGAAAGTTCCTTTACATTCAAACATGACACTTTTTTGTTAATGACTGGTCTGCATTAAAAAAAAGTGGAAATACCTGCAGTTCCCCAAGTGTGGCCACTTGAGGCTGGCTCCAAAAGTGAGTGGATCACCACAGACTCCCATGTTAAAATGGAACTATAGAGGTGAATTACACATGTTTGAAGCCTGGTGCAAACTTTTATTCTAACTCACTGATTTTTACTTAGGTTTGAAATTGTGCAGAATCAAGGGGCGTGGCCTCTTGACTGACGCCTGAGCTGACCTGGCACATTCTGTGGATGCTGGAACAACACCATGGGCCGAACTCCAGCTCTACCTGTGCTCTGCCTCTTTGCCCATTTCTGGAGGAACCAGGAAGTAGGAGGAGTTAGGAGGGAACCGCCCACTACCTGCCAGTATACCAGTGTGCTGACATATTTTGAGACGTGTGGACTAAAGGCAGACTGAGAGAGCTGCTGTGGCTCATGACTCACTCTAGTGGTAAAATAGCGGTAATGCAGTACGATGTCAATTCTCAATTTATTTTGACGTATTTTCTGATGTTTAAGATAAAAAAACTATAAAGTTGAAAATGTATTTTGAAGAATATTGTCTTGAATTGAAAAGCTTTCCGATAAAGACATGGCTCATGTTCACTTGCCCATATCCGTTCCTGAAGGAAGCCATTATTCAGTAAACACATCACCATGGCGACCGACACCACTGACATGTTTTCTCTGCCGCAGGTTAACGTATAACCCGTCCTCTTGCCGTCCGGGCGTCATCGGTTACTCAGTCACTATGACTTGGAAGGGGAGCAAAGCGTCAGTGTCTCTGAGCTGAGGAGACACCCAGAGGTTTCTGACCCAACATGGCGGACTTGTGGCCTGCGATGGAACCCAGGAGTGTTAGAAGCCCCGCACCTGGTGAGCACACGCCTGCTCCACCCGCGCACCTGTCTGACCTTTTCCTCGACAACCAGAGGACAGGCTCGGCCTTGGTGCTCTCCGGATTCTTCCTGGTCATGATCGGCGCTGCCTTCACCGCCCTGGGCTGGCAACGCTACCGACCCGGCGCCATCTTTGAGTGGACCCAACTGATGGGCCCCGCGCTGATCTCCGTGGGCGGGACCTTAATGTTGAGCAGCGCCTGTAAGTTCGCCACACTATCTTGCTGCTCCCGCGGCCGCTCGGACGAGGAGGCGCCGCCTGCGCCTGTGCCGGACCCGAGCCCCAGAGGACTCCCTTGTGGCATGGGCCCCATCAACCCGCCCATCGTGGTCCACAACTCTGCGGCCATGCTCTGCATCCCACCCCCTTACAACTGCCTGCCCCAGAACCTGGGCTCCGTGGGCGCTGCTCTGCCCCCGTACCAGGCTGTTCAGCGCCTGGATGCCGCAGCGCCATCACAGCAGGAGGGCAGGTCTGAAAGCAGGTATGAAGCTGTAGATCAAAGTCTCCGTCCTGCGTGACTCTTAACACGCCCGGGGGAAATTGAACCACGTGTGGCTTTAAGAGTCATGCACATGCTTTGGTTTGGGGTGAGAGGTCACACATTTTAATCCGGTTGGGATTCTTCATCACCCAAACATGCAGCTACGCAGCAGGAGGAGAAATTGCATCACCCCCCTAAATGCAGATTAGACCTCAGAGTTCACAAGATGCATTTCACCCATAGACCATATATAAAGATGGACGTTGTTGTTGTTGTTGTTGTTGTGTTGTTATTACATATCAGTTGCCATCCTGCTGATGCGTAGCTCCTCCTACTTCCTCATTCATCCAAAAATGGGCAGAGAGGAGGAGCACAAGTAGAGCCCGTGGTGCTGTAACAGCATCCACAGAATGTGCCAGGTCGGCCAAGGTGTCACTCAAGAGGCCACGCCCCTTAATTATTGAATTGAATTGAATTGAATTGAATTGAATTGAATTGAATTGAAATACTTTATGTAATCCCTTGGGAAATTCAGCACCACATTAAACAATAAACATAGAGGTAGTCGAAGGACCACTATATAAATCAAGATAAAACTATACACTCTCAAAAGAATGATAAAATAAAGGAGAATCTAAGAAACATAATAAAAACGTTGCGTAATATATCCAAAAAAAGTACTGTTTACGGTGCAAAGATAGAAATGTAACAGCAGATCTGGTATGTACGGTAGATATATACAGTCGCTACGGTAATATAGTGATAGTGGTCCTTAAATACAAATACAAATACAGTGTTGGCTAACTAAGCACATGAATAAAACA
>JAFBJT010108738.1:14991-19991 GCA_016785325.1 Chascanopsetta lugubris
AATTAATTTGTTCAAAATAAATGTTTAAGGTCCACATTTTCTATTCCATGTAAAAACATGAATTTAGACATTAATGTATTTACAAATATGATATTTGTAAATGTAATTCTAAACAGCCAATTCTTCAATTCTGTTAAAGTGACTGTTTGTGAAGTATCCACATGACATTGTGTTATCTTATTACATTTATCTGCCATACTTTCCATTATTATCATTACTTTTGTTTGTATTTTCAGAGAGGGAAAATTATCAATAATATTTAAGTTACATTTCGGAACACCTTCAAAACAAGACTTTAATTATCCAAAATAATTCAATGTATTAATTTGTGGCCTTGGTTTTCTTTATTTTGGTTCACCTGATTTATTTGTAAAAATGGATTGATACAACATATAATGAAGTTATTTATTTTATCAAATTGAATGAATATGTCATAGATATAAAATTGGATCAATTAAGAAAATTGAGAACAAATCAAAATAGTTCATTAACATTCAAAAAAATGAATCCACTTTAACTGAAACATAGCAAATGTGTGAAAATCAAAAAAAATACAGTGAGATGAATTTGAATAAAGTGGAAATGACAAGCAGCAGCTTAAAGATAAGCCCTTGAGATGTTTTAGTGAAATGCTTCTAATCAAAATTAATTGAAGAAAATTGAATTTTACACTCATGTCTCAGAAGAGCCTCTTCCCTCTTCAACTCTTCTCTCTTCACGGAAGGAAGGAAAAAAAAAAAGTTTTTTAGAACAAACAGCTTTTTCGCCCCTTAAGCCGAGACAGGACAATATTTGCCTTAGCTAGAATACCATTGTCCCTGGGCTTTGGGGTGTTGTTTGAGGGAGTAGGGGCCCTGACAGGGCGCTCTGAGGGCTGACCCTCACTCTGCCGGGGCCACGCCGCCCGCCGCATATAAATAAAAGATTACAGTGGAAAATCAATTTCTGAGCAAACTCATTAAAAATGCCCCTCACCTTAAATGATTCCCATTTCCTCCCATTCAACCTGTTAACAGCAAGCTGTCCCTGAGCCCGGCCACCCTACCCTCACACCCCCTCTACACCCCCACCACCCCCTCCCCTGGTCCCCTCCATCCTTCCTCTGCCCTGTTGCTCTCCCCTGGTGGTAATTGCTTGCACAAGTCGTATTTTGCCCTTTGATTTGCACCGTTTCACAAATGAAGGTTAAGTTTGTTTAACCGTGCTGGATTTGCCAGTCATGTTAAAGCATATAATGTGGCAGGTCCTCGGTTCCTCCACACAGCTCCTGCACCCCCCACCCCTGGCCTCCATCCCCTTCCCCTGTCGGCCCCCTATGGGACACAAGGAGGTGGGGACTGCAGTGGGGGGTACTCCAAGGTTAAGGCTTCACCGGGCCTGAGAAAGCCAACAGTGGATCAGGCTTTAGAGCCATTAACTTGCCTTGAAAGAGAACCAGGACGATGTTAAATAATAACCCAAACCCAAAGTGCCCTGTTTGTGTGATCCCTCTATAAAAAGATGAGGAAATAAGAAATAGAGCAGATACTTGATCATTTATAAAGAACTCTCCAAGGTCCAGGGCCCCGGAGCTTCTCTGCTGACACAAATATTCACCTTGGAGGACAAAAGGAAGAAATGAACATATAGGCCACATACACACACACACACACACACACACACACACACACACACACACATGCTCCAGTGTTGTCAGTGGCGCATGCAGCCTCATCTTTGATCAATACCTCACACAGACTAAAAGTCACCGGAGCCAAGGTGAACATCGATCCCTGGCAGCTGCAGCATTAAGAGCATTTCAAGTGTGTGTGTGTGTGTATGTGTGTGTGTGTGTGTGTGTGTGTGTGTGTGTATGTGTGGAGCTGTGGCACGCACACTGATCAGAGCAATATCACATGGAGGAGTTGTGTTATCGCTCTGCCCACACACACCATGACTCCAGCGTTAAAGGAGCCAGGCCTCGTTGCCTCCTCGCCGTTAATCAGATCTATTGTAGCCAACACATGTGCCGCCCCAGAAGCCACCTAAGGAGCGGCGGTTGTTGCTGAAGGATGTTTACGAAATGTCTTTTTAAAGGCCGGATCTGTAATTATGTGTTGCAGGGACCGTCTGTCTCCCCCAAACCATGTCCTGTGTGGTGGATGTTGTCCCATATTTCACAGAGGCCTTTGATTGGGTGTCTGGCCGAGGGGCAGCCGTTAAAGCTTCGGGAAAACAAAAAGTGTGTTTGGCTGCTCTTCCCTCAGATAATCCCGCTGATAATGGAGGCAGAGCGGCAGCTTTTACTGCCGTCGCGGCTCATCTCTGTTTGTGCTGGTTGAGACATTATTCTCACCCCCATTGTCTGAAGCCCCTTGATGACACGCGGCTTCGCCCCGCTGTGGCCTTGGGGCATCTGAACACAGGTCAGGTGCAAGGATCCAAGATGGCGTCGGGTCCTCACAAGGTCTGTTAATGCTCACTCGTCAGGTGGTGTTCTGTAGTTTTGTTTATTTCGTTGTTTTTTGCTCCCCCAGCAGAGCCTGTTTGTTTGTGAGTCCGATTAAACAATAACAACCAGCTGCGCATTGAGCCGAGCAAAGATCGATTTTTCACCGACTCCGCAATTTTCCACATTTTCATAAAATCATTATCCATTCACAATGAGACGTGTTTAGGTGGCAGGGAGCACGATGCAGCTAAATAAAGTGGGAGTGTTGGGAGTGCATTCTGCTGAGTCATCAGGGAAACACAGAAAAACAACTAAGGGTTAACACAGTAAGGAGCCACGGAAGTGCACACTGCCGAAGCAGAGCCAGGTGTTGGCAGGTTGCTAAGTGACGGATCATGTAAACAATGTCAAAATAGCTGTTCTCCCTGCACCGTCTCCTCCACTCCTCCGCACGTAAGAGCAACACAGCGCACATTCACGTGTTAGAACGTGTAGCTCTCGCCTTTAATGACAACCTACGGCTATCGTAGGTTCACCCGCATGCCGGACACAATACACAACTTCACCAGAAGATGTCACCAAATCGTACACACTGCACCTTTAAGTTTGAAGAAATAAACGATGCCGCACCTTATTTGTGCATATCGTCGACGACACTTTGTGTGTATTTCCCATCGTGCGATAATAAAGTGAAGAAGGCTGGACACACACATGATCATCCCAGACGCACACAAAACAACAGCAGTAAGAGCTGCAGCTTTACTGAGGCAGACAGAGACGTGTAAGCACCGACTCCTCTGCTCCCACATTTCAATGTAAGGCAAAAATTGTTTGTTTTTGAGTGCGGACATCGACGGAGCGAACGTGCACCAAGGGGAGTAAAGTAGCTACAAAGGCGACAGTGTGCGCCCGTGTGTGTGTGTGTGTGTGTGTGTGTGTGTGTGTGTGCGTGCGTGTCCTTGTGTGTGCATTGAAGGATGCTGGTGAGTGTTGTGTTTCAAAGTTTTTTGCCATGATGCACTGCTTTATTATTCTGCACAAGGGGCACTTCACATGCGGAATGGGTTCTCTTTGATATCGACAGCAGCTTGAGGGAGAGAGTGCACTCAAAAACAGGCTCGGGCGAATTTATTCTGGGAAAAAAACAGATAGTTGTGTACTTCCCTCCCTGCCAGTGGTCGCCGCACATGCGAGGAGCCAACCGCTTTGATGCTCCAGCGCTGACACTCCATACGCTAATGAAATATGGTAATTACAGCCACATGAAAGCTCTCGCACACACAGCCCGAGAAAGGATATAAAAAACAAATATGACTTTATCCAAAGACACCCACTGTGATTAATTCTCCTTTTCATAAACATATATTTGATGCCGTTCACTCGCCACAAAGCAGCAGGGGCCGTCAGTTGACCCGGGAACTGCCGAGGGGGGAAAGGTGCGCTGATTAAGGCGGCCATTGTTCCTTTTCAGCACGAGAGGCTGACGACACGGGATCTCGAAAGAAAGAGAGACTCGGGACTTCGCAGCCCGAGAGGTGGCCCCGCCCCCTTGAAATTCACCCAATCCAGCCTTTTAAACGAACCCGACAGCACCAACTCTTGGCCCTGAGTCGTGTCCTCAGCGTAAAATAAAATGGTGAGCTGACTGTGGGAGGTAGTAAGAGATTTGTAGGAAAGTGTGGTGATTAAAGTTGACATGACGGAAATCGGAGCAACACAATGCCTGCATTCTCCTGTCAGCAGAGGCAGATATTAGTCAGGGAAACAAATCTGAGTTTACAAGTGGAGGACGGCAACGTTATATAACGTCAGCCTCTCTCGTGAAAATGGAAATGGGTTGTGAAGTGGAAGCTCACGAGGGGGGCCGGTTTAGGTGCATGGGGTTTGACAGTAGCTTTCCGGAGAATATGGGGGGGGGGGGGCACAATGGACAGAGAAGAGGGACAATGGAATCCGGAACTATAGAAACATACAACCTCCTGTCCACTCTGAAACTCTCCTACAAACTATAATCTGTGATTGTACCCACCAAAAAACTGCTTTGTTATGTTGTTGTTTTTTTGATGACTCAGCCTTTCTAAAAAAACATTATATTAGTTCTTATTTGTCAGTAAAATGTCTTTGACCAGTGTAGAAATAGAAAAGTAGAGAGGTGAACTCATTAAAGGTGCAGTAATTTTTGTCACTTCTAATCATAGTACAAATCAATGTTTTTACAGTGGCCCAGGTTCTCCTACATGCTCAGAAGGGTGAAGGTGAGGTGATGGATACAGTGTGCAACTTCACCACTAGATGTCATCAAATCGTACACACTGCACCTTTAATGACAAACGTAACCCTGCGTCACTGAGAAGGAGCATGAAGGAGAGGAATAAGAAGAGAGGATGGGTGGAGGAGGCTGTGTGTTTGACCATCAATGTTTGCTCACGGTCAGACAAGGGAGACGACCCCCCACCACCCCACCAGCCCACCCCCTTGACTCAAACACACACACACGCACATACGCACATTTTCGCTTTGCTGACCCATTCTCCCAGGGGACGGAGCTGGAGGTCAGGGAGAAGGTGGA
>JAFBJT010108738.1:24991-26697 GCA_016785325.1 Chascanopsetta lugubris
GTCAGACCGACTCCTGCTGAGAACTGGAGAGGAATAATTCTGCTATCTCCCTGTTGATCCGAGTCCTGCGGTTTCGTCCGCTCGGCCCCAGGCATCTGCTGCCTGACAGTAAGTTGGCTCGCTCGCCACAGTCCGGTTCAACACACTGAGACGCAGAGAGAGAGGGAGAGTGGGAAAGGGCCACCGGGAGTGAGGCGAGGATTCCTGTGTCCCTGCTCAAACACCAGCAGCCTTATCAAGTGACTTGTGCTCTTCTGGAAGTTGAATATACATTGAATTCACTCCACTGCTCTGCATTTAAATGGGACTGCAGTGTCATTACTTTATTCATGAGTGCAGATTATACTGGTGTAGTTTAGTTTAGGAGGCTGCTGACCCTGCAGTTCCCCCTGCAGACACTAGGAGGAGGTATGAATGAGCACAGGCCACTGAGGCACAGAGCTCTGCTACAGCCTCAGCTTCACAATGATGAGTTTAATATAAATAAAACACATATGTGTATACACGCTGATATAAATCTGTTTTATGAATTCTAAAGGGGCAGTGTGTAGGATTTGGCGACCTCTAGAGGTGAAGTTGCATGTTGTATCCATCACCTCACACTTAACCTTCTGAGCATGAAGGAGAACCTACGGTAGACTTCAGTTCAGATGTTTCGTACGTCGACCCTGAGCTACTGTAAAAACATGGCACCCCCCATAGAGAGGACCTGATCCTCATGTGAACCAACATTAATGGCGTCATTTTAAGGTAATGGGAAAGAATAATGCGTTTAGGTGATTATGAAAATGTCATTGTTTTGAATAGTTTTCTCTACCAACTACATCTTTAAAGGTGAATAAAACAATTTTTCTAAAAAGAGAAAAGATGTCCTTCTAGGTGTGATTGTTTGATTTAAAGATAGTGATAGAGATGTGGGGATGGGTCATATTGTGTCATACAGGAGGACAGAGAGAGATACGGGGCAGGGATACACATGCTTATAGATCATGAGGTGTCACTCCAGGTTTCAGCCGGTGAGAACATAAACATGGAGAGTGGATTTTGGAGACAAGGTCGAAGAGGAGGGGAAAAAGTGTCATTTAGACCTGAAAGATTTTCCATTTGTCCCCCTGAAAGAGACTTAACGCCGATTGTCCTGCTGGTCACCGCACTCGATAGGATGCAAATGTGGAGGTCCTATAGGGCCCAGTGCGGGACGGCCATTGATTTGGGATGAATACAGTGGCTACTCTCGGGCCCTTCACAGTTATTAGGACTAATAGAGAAAGATAAAATAGCCAGAGAGGAGAAGCACAGATCGGCACAAATGCGCTAAATAGCTGGCTCCTCCACACGCCTCTCGGAGAGTTTGGCTTGCAATTTGCATTCCTTTGTGTGACAACTTGTAATCCTCCCCTCAGCATGCCAAGAAACACACAACAGATTTATTGTCCCAGTCAACTAATCGTTTAGGTCATCCCAAATCTATTACTGCCTAATGCAGCGGGAGCCCCCCGCCCCCGCCACCACCACCACCTCCACTACCCCACTACCTCACTACCCAGCCCCCATGTAACACCTCGCCTCAGCCGCCGGAGGTTTGCAAACATTAGACACGGCTCGGCCGGGGGCCCCACCGCTCCGCTGCTTTGTTGGCCCCCACAGTCTATTCAGGCGCGATGCACTTCTGAGGCTTCTATACCTTCCCTCTCTCCTGTTTTCAG
>JAFBJT010108738.1:44784-55369 GCA_016785325.1 Chascanopsetta lugubris
TGCACATTCTATGTAACATCCATTCATGTCTGTCCTGGGAGTGGATCCCTCACCCGTGACTCTCCCTGAGGTTTCTACCTCATTGTTTTCCCAGTTAAAGGGTTTTTCCCCAGTCGTTTTTCCTTACCCTTGTTGACAGAGGATGTTACCCATCCTGTGAAGCCCTGTGAGACAAACTGTGATTTGTAAATGCGGGCTATATAAATAAACTTTGATTGATTGATTGATTGATTGATTGTTTAAATCGTAGAATTTATATTAGGTAAGCTGTGGGAGTGCGTCAGGACATTTTTCATTCGACGGATGAGAAAGGTCGATGAGAGACAGGCGTGGATCTGGGCCCGTTTAATGATCGTTCTGTTACAAGGGCTGTCAAAGTGTCTATGCAGAGAGGTTGGCAGCTAAATCGCCACATTCTCACAAACTATCTATTTTCAACCTTTTTCGAACCCCGATGTCGGATTTGGGAAAGCGTTATTTCCAGGGGGCTCATTTGTCAGCGCCATTTTATTTTAGTTTTTTCGGTCAATTTCACATTACGACAGTTCTTGGCCTTGAATTGCGATTAGGTCAAGGTTTTATGTTTAGTGATAGACTAGATTGATTTTTTTCTTGAGAGTCAAGGTCACGAGAGGTAACGCAGTCCTCTGTCCAGACGAAGACAGACACAAGCCATTCGGTTTGCTTCGTCTCCATGGAAATGCATGCATATGCTTGTGTATACAATCAAAAGGCTCCATGGCTGAATCCCTTCTCCATGGCATTTACATTCACTCCCCAGGCTCTTGTTTGTTCTGGGCCTTTGCGATTATATCACCGTCAAGCAACTTCCAGCATTGACCCGCGAACGAGAGGCGAACACGACAGGAGTTTGATGTGGCGGCCCCCTGCAAACCCACTAACAAAGGCAGACTACAGCAGGGCTCGTCTCACTCTCTGGTTTGTCAGATGTGGTTCATCCAAGTTCGTCTCACTTCCAGTTGAAATTGGCGAAGCTAAACTTTGTTTTCTCCTCGGAGCAGCTCCCATGGGCGCTTCGTTGCCTGGATGCACTGGTTCTCTCCGAAACAGCATGAGGGGGAGGTGCTATGCTAACGTGATCATTGTTATCATAATTGTTGTTGCAGCAGGGCACGTCTCACATTCCCCTCATTTGCCAGTCTGAGGGGAAAAAGACCTTAAACAGATGGTCATTAGGGACGGCCCCATCCGGATTAGAGTGGATGAGGGTGTTAAATATTTTGGACGGGCTTTTAAAAGGAGAGAACATTGAATCAGGAGAATCTGGGGCTCAGCTCTGCTCTGCTCTCTCTCTCTCTCTCTCTCTCTCTCTCTCTCTCTCTCTCTCTCTCTCTCTCTCTCTCTCTCTCTCTCTCTCTCTCTCTCTTTCTCTCTCTCTCTCCCCTGCTCATTCCACCCAGCCCAAGAGGGAAAGTTTAGATTGTTGTGTGGAGTGATGGGTCCCACTGTGAGGGACTGCAGCACAGGGTGGATACTCCTCAACCTCTCAGGAAGAATAACAAAAGCACTTCGGATAGACTCCATGCTACAAGAGCAACTTCTAAAAATAGAACTGGTGCAATTGTTGCATTAGTTTAAAGGTGCAGTGGGTAAGATTTGATAACATCTAGAGGTGAAGTTGCATGTTGTATCCATCACCTCACCCTCAACCTTCTGAACATGCAGGAGAACCTATGGGAGACTTACTTACTACTGTAAAAACATGGCGGCCCCCATAGAGGCCCCTCCTCATGTAGACATTTTAGGGTTATTGAAAAAATAAAATATTTAGGTGATTATGAATTTAAGAAAATGTCAGTATGTAATTGTTTGTAATATATATATTTATTTTTTAGAGGTGACTAAAACAACCAAAACTGTACACACTGCACCTTTAAACACAAAACAATTGGTCTCATTTGTTGTGCACTGTTCCCAACGTGTCTCGAGGGACGGGGGTTGGGTGACAAGCGGTGCAGCAGAGGAACAAACCCAGTCACTGTGCCCAGAGCTGAGGGAGGGGAGGCTGAATGTCACCTTCAAATCTAGCAGGCGGATTGATTCAGGGCCTTCAGGGAGCGGAGGGAAATACCTATGTCTGACAGGAGACACTAAACTAAACAACCAGCATTACCCCCTGGGAGAGTGTTTAACTGCGGCGCGCTATGAGTTATGTGGCCCCTGGGGCAATTTCTTTTTAACATCAAGCGTTATTTTATATGGCAGACAAATGTGTTTACGTTTGAAATGTACATTTCAATAAACAAAATCGCTTGACCTTAAAGTGTATTAGATGTTTCCTTCACGATTCTGGGACAAATTCATGAAACAGCGTGGATGAGTGATGTAAACGTAACTCGGCACTGGCTTTTAATGTAACACATGATTTATCAAGAGAAGGATATTTACATCTCAGAGTCACTTTTGTGACTTGTTTTAATGACTCGGCCTGAGTTATGCCTTTTTCAGACTTTTATATCAAATAATCAATCAAGTTCAGTCCACGATTAAGACAAATCCAATTAAAGTGAGGGTTGGTAATCCTGTGAATATATCTGCAGCTGCACCTTGGCTCTGCACTGTTGCCCTATCAAAAACATTAAAATAAATAAAAAACGTTTATTTATTTTAATGTTTTTGAAATAATAACATACAATTAAGAAAAATAGAATGAATAAAATATTTTCATAAACTGCTCACTTGGATTCTGATAAAACATGAAGATGCTATTTCAGTAGACAAATGATGGCAAAGTGTTGATGACAACTAAGGGCTACCATAGGTTCTCTTAGGTTCTTCTGGATACAACATGCAATTTCACCAAATCTTACAAACTGTACCTTTAAATACATTTGAGAATTGGGAAATCCTCCTTGATTTGGGTCAGGGCTCATCAATCATAAGGCGTGATTGTGTGTCCTGAACCCACACCAGTTGACAAAACATGGTCAAGTGTCCTCCCTCCTCTTTGACGGTATACATGAGATCGCTCTGGGTTCACTATAGCCTATCAAATCAACTTAGTTACTGTCCGTTCAAACTCAAGGTAGCGATATGAAAATAATCCATCCTGATGCTCGGGTGCCAAATCCCCTCCAGCATGCACGGATATATCTTATGTGACTTACAACGCAAAGCTTAAGAGGAGGTATGTCAGCCCTTTTTTTATGAGCTGATACTTATTTATGAAAAAGAAATTCTGGACAGCAGTCAAATTCCTCTCAGCACATCAGCCGTGACCACTTTTCACTTTCTCTCACATTCACTTTAATATTTTGGCTAATATTTACCCCGATGTTGTGACTGAGTACTGGATACAGTTCAACAATACTGGCCAGAGGCTGCTCGATTGTTCAAGCCATCTCCATATATAACCAAATCCATATATCGGCTCGCTGAGAACTGCCACTCCGTTTATGACTGCATGGTCCTGTCCTCTGCCAAAAAGATCTAATCCCATCTTCCTCCTCATTCTGTCTTTATATGAAAAACGGAGTGCAATAAAAAAATATGTATGTGTTCTTCTGACTCTCAGGAAAGAGGCCACAAGGGGGGACAGCAGCCTCCCTCTGGATATAACACTGTCGGCAAGTTTGCACAAAATCATTTCTCCACCTCATCCTGTTTCCCAGTGCAATCATGACATCCATATTTCATTTCATCCAATACAAATCTGATTCATAAATATAGTTTGCAAACAAGAGGAGCGGCGCAAATTAGGTTGTGGGAAAACTTTTTTTGTTTTCAATTCTCTTTCCAGATTTACGCGAGTCAGAGGCATCACTGACCACAAAGTGACATCTGGAAATCACCAATTAAAAAACGAAAATTAAAGGAAACGTCTTCCTGATGTGAACTAGCGTGGGAATTCATTCAACATTTTAAAATGTAACTTGAATGTGCTTATGACATTTGCTGATTTTTGTCTCTTTGTTCTCTTTTTTTTTTAAATTAAAGGTGCAGTGTGTAAGATTTGGTGCCTTCGAGGGGTGAATTTGTATGTTGTATCCATCACCTCACCCTCACCCTTTGAGCATGCAGGAGAACCTATGGAAGACTTCGGTTGTGATTAAAACACAAAACATGTGTATTACTTCCACTTTTACTACTATAAAAGCATGGTGGCCTCCATAGAGAGGACCCACTCCTCATGTAAATTTACATTCTTCGGCTCATTTAAGGACAATGCAAAATACATTTAGGTGATCATAAAGACATGAAAGTATCAGGATGAAATAGTTTTGGAACTTTTTTTAGACAAAAATGACACATATCTTTCACACTGCCTTTAATTCCTGAGTGAACATTTCTAAAAATGCAAACCCTTCCATCATATTGTGGACCTCAAGCACACATCTGTTTCTCTGTGTGTGGTCAGATAAGTAGCCGTGGGGCCAAGGACTGTGCTATCAGGTAGATTGGTAACACCTGTGCCTCACTGACTACGTGAGCGCCATGGAACGACAGCGCCGCTGCTCCGACGTGTGTCTCTGTTGTGGGCTGTTTACACAGGTTGCGGTTTCACCAGCGGTGTGGTTTCTAATACAATCACTGAACCAATCACGTTATGCATATACTTAAAGGTACAGTGTGTAAGATTTGGTGACATCTACTGGTGAAGTTGAATATTGTATCCACCTCACCCTTCCCATTTGAGCATGCATGAGAGCCTATGGTAGCCTTTGGTTGTCAATTAAGCTCAATAGAGGTTTAGTATGTCCACTATTGTAAAACCATGGTGGCTGCCAAAGGGAGGACCCATTCCATTAAAGGCTTCTTTTTAGGCTAATGTAAAGTAATCAGATCATGCATTTAGGTGATCATAAATTCGTAAAAATGGATGTATGTAATTGTTTTGTAATTATATTTCTACAGAGATAAGTGACAAACAATTGCATGAAATCGTACACACTGTACCTTTAATAACTAGGGTATGAAGCCATACAATCTCAGAAAGTAAAAGCTCTGTTAAGCAAGTAATGTATATTCCCTCAACAATGAATGCAAGAATGCTTTTGATTCAAAATGTGTACAGGAAGTGATTATTGGCCATATGGATTACATAATTTTTATTTAGCGGTTGCATATTCGATATATCTGAACATGAGATGTGTAGATGTGAAAAGAAAAAAAAGAAAATTGGAAATTCAAAGGGAAAAAGGTGGCTCCAAAAAAGGTTCCTCTCTGGTTGGCATACATACATATGCTGGCAGTGTGCCCTGTGAAACCTCCTTGATGCATTGAAGCTCATTTCCTAATGACAATCAATCAATCAATCAGTTGTACCCGTAAAGGTGGGTGCTGTATATACAGTGCATGCATGCATGTATGCTGAGCGACGGGGCCACACACTGGGTTTTAAAGCCGCCGGGTCATTAAGCGTCCACACAACAGTGGCAGTGTGGAATGCCTGGGAGATAAGGGTTACGACTCCACAGTGCATGAAAAGTATACTGACTTTTACATATACACCCGTTTCCTATAATGTCATATTAGCATGGGAAGGAACAGAGGACGGAAGACAATGTTGACATTTGAAAGTATAATATTGTCGGTTCCACTCTGGGAGTATCGATCCCAGGAAACAAACAAATAGCCTTGGCGCTTGATGTGTGACAGGGCAACTTCCTCCTTTATTATGCTGGGAGAGCATCATTTCACTTGTTGTGAGTCAGTGGTACTTGATCAAGGCAGAGTGACAGCAAGTATTGAAAGGAAGCAGGATTTGTTGAGAGTGCGTCCGCTGCCCCGCTGCATCTATGTCGGTTCAGACTTTAATTGAACGGGCAATCTGGACTGAATGTTCTATCCCACATTAAAGGGATGAAGCTTAGAAAGGGGCGTTCATCAGCCACCGGTACGAATGAATCTGTGATACTGTCACAAAGCTGTCTGATATAAAACACAACCCTGGTGGGGAGGTAAATGAAAAAGTAAAGAGTCTTTGCAAAGTTGAGTCGGCAGATGTGGAATATAATTAATAAATAAACAATATTTGCAAACACTTTAATAACAAAAACAGAAGGGAGGTGATGAGGCCAAAAGGAGCACATAGGAAAGCAAATGCAGAACGATGTGGAGCAGACATTACGGAAGTGGGGGAATGTGAGGAGGTGAGGAAAGATGGCGAAGGACGACAAGGTCAAGTGACTCAACTAACGGCATCAGATACAACAGATATAGATCAGGTGCACAGACAAATGGAATGGATGCAATAAAACACGACTCAAGTAGCGAAAACAGCCTTATCCCATAGGAACGATACCATCTAGCAGGAGTGAAGGAACATGAACGAACAGACGAACACACACACACACACACACACACACACACACACACACTAACACACGAACAACAGCTGAACTGCACCTTTAAGACTGTTTGTACGGAGAGCAATAGCTTCATGAGCGACCGCATAGCGATGGAGCAAATACCAAATTACAGATCTCTATGAAAAGACATCTAATAATGGTTCAAAATAAACTGTGGAGAAACAAAACTGAGTATTATGGGCTACCATGGTTCCAATAACATATGCAAAACATACATACACACAAATTTAAGAACGCTTGTGCTCAATCTAGACCTTTAAACTGAGGTATGAAGTCCTGCTGCACATTGGCAACACGCATCCATAAAGCTGCCCGTCAAGCCTGTAAACCGGCAGTGTGGGAGTGGGAAAGAGCAAAGAGGGGGTAGAGGAAGAGTGGGAAGGAGGGAGGGAGGGAGCAGAAAAGTTGGGAGAGAAAGTTCAGAGTTTCTGCTCTCGAGGAGAAGCCGCATGTATTTTTGTCGCTTCCTCTTCTGACCCCCCCACCCCACCCCCCCGCAGACAGGACAGCGTGAGTGTGGCGAGAAGGAGGGAGAAAGTGAAAGAGGGAAGGGGTGGTTGTGTGATTATGTGCTGAAGTGGTGTGTGTGGGTGTGGGGGAGCACAACTCTCTCTCTCTCTCACTCTCTCTCTCTCTCTCTCTCTCTCTCTCACACTCGGCTTTAAGTATGTTAGCACTTCAGCCAACATCCTGAAGCGGGCCACTTTCTCCTCTCCTCCTCTCCTTTCCTCTCTCCTTTCTCCTCCAGAGCGACACATGGACTCCGGTAGCTTGAGGAGGGGGGGCAGTGAGGAAAGCAACTTTTTTTAAAAAGAGATAAATGGTGGTGGAGGGGGAGGCAGTGGGTCTGCTGATGCTTTCCTGGACTGAGCTGCTCAGCGTTGGAGTCACAATAGGGGGCAATTCTCTATTCCTCCGTGTGCATGTGTGAAAAGGTCCTCATATGTGTGGACTGGGCTGAGGAAGAGTTTGGGGGACAAGAGAAGTGACAGGGATTGGACGAAGAGGAGAGGAGGACAGGACTATATACCCTGACATGGGCCGCCCGCTGGCCCTGACCGTCGCCTACCTGGCCCACCTGCTGGCCGCCGCCATCGGCTCCGAGCGCCAACAGCACCGCGTGCAGCACGGCCCCTGCAGCTACACCTTCATCCTCCCCGAGGCGGAGCACTGCCCTCCCACACAGGACTTCCAGGTCACCAACACCCTCCAGAGGGACGCCCCACCCGAGGCCGAGCCGGATCGGAGCCTCCCCAAGCAGGGCAAGGTCCAGAGGGAGAGGTCTGCCTGGCAGCAGAGGAAGCTGGAGAGTCTGGAGAGCGCCATGGAGAATAACACCCAGTGGCTGCAGAAAGTAAGATCTCGGAATTCTGAACAAAGTGTTTGTTATTGATACATTTGCTTAAAGGTGCAGTGCGTAGGATTTGGCAACATCTTGTGGTGAAGTTGCATGTTGTATCCATCACCTCACCCTCACCCTTCTGAGCATGCAGGAGAATATATGGTAGACTTCAGCTTAAAACTCAAAAGGTGTTTAGTATGTCCACTGTCACTGTAAAAACATGGCGGTCCCCGAAGAGACGGCCCAATCCTCATGTGAAAATGCATTAATGCGCTCATTAATGTGTATATTCACATCAGGAGCGGGTCCTCTCTATCGAGGCCGCCATGTTTTCACAGTGGCCTAGAGCGGACATACTTTTGAGCTTTAATGGCAACTGCGGTGTTGCCATAGGTTCTCCTCCAAGTTCGAAAAGGGAAGGGTGATGTGAGGTACAACATGCAACTTCAGCAATGGATGTCAGCAAATTTTACACACTGCATCTTTAACTGGGATTTCCTGGATGTTGTCCGTGTGCACATGTGGCTCCTTGACGAGTGTTGATCTGAATTTAAGACTACTGGGAAGCACGATGTCCCTGTTGCATGCGAGAGGGAGGAAAGACAAGATGAAATAAGTTGGTGGTGCCAAATACACCTCACACACTTCTAAATGATTGTTTCCCCCTGTCCCCCCCACCCACACACACACACGCACACACACGCACACACACACACACACACACACACACACGCACACAGAAAACTTCTCGATGGACTCATGTTTCAGTTGATTTGTGAGCCAAAGTCGAAACAACTGGGCTAAAGTTAGTTTGCATGAATACATAACATGTTCCCTAAGTGTGTTTATCAGTGGGAGACACATTGCTGAATGTCTCGGAGCTGCGACGTCGGCCCCTGCGCTTCCATTTAGCTCGGATTATGACCGACTAAAATGGAGTGATGCGATTAAAAGTGACTTCACAATAGTGTTTTCATTGCTAAGGTCATTGGGGCACAGAATCAGTGTTGGGGCCATTGTCTGGGACGGACGGACCGACTGACTGACACGCCGCCACCCCCGCCCCCCTCCACCCGTCCCTCTATTCTTCTCTCCATCTCCCCATAGAATACTCATGGTGGACCCTATAATCCTCGGCGTGATTAAAGGCATCATGTTTAGATTGGCCGGCAGAGAGCAAACACGCTGATTATGTTGCAGGATTTGAAAATGGGCAAACATGGACAACTTGGTTTTTTTCCCCCCTCTGTCTTCCTGTTCCTTTTTCTTTCTTTCTAAAATCAATTTCTCCCTTCATATCCATCCCCTCCACTTCTGGACACATTTTGACCGCGCTGGGATGATGAATGTATCCCATCTCACGCTACAGCATCAGATCTCGTCTTGTTCTTGCTCTCCTGACACAGAGTCAGGGACGCACACATATGAAAGACACACACACATACACACACTTTATTCCCCTGTGCACGCTCCGCCTGCGAGACGGAAAGTCAGCTTCCATCGGGAGGCATCCCAGGAGGCCGCGCCGCACTGCATGTACATGCGTGTGATTCCAAGATGGAGACAGAGGAAGATAAGGGAGGACTGCTCTTCACAGACACAGTCTATTATTCATGTGCTCAGCCTGCAAAGTGAAGGATGCATGGCTGAAAAGTATCACTCACAGCTTTGCGCTAATCCTGCATGTAGCATCTCCCTCCCAGTGTCACCAGAGATGTGATTAAAAATCATGCTGACAGGCATCACACTCTCTCGCCGGACCTCCTCCCCTCCTCCGACACATGACGTCTGGAACGAGCCACTTCGCAACATGCTGAGATGATGCATTGATGATTTGCAGTGTAGGTGGGATTACCACACAAACATATACAGCATCACCTTTCTAACCCTTGACCCTTGGCAGCAAAGGGTTTTCAACACCTTGTGGAGCTCATTAAGCCTATCAGCATAACTAGGGAGAGGGGAGGGAGGGTGGGGGGTTGGTGGTGACATGAATGCGGAAGAGAAACTTTGCACAATCTCTCTCAACTCTCCTCTGGGGATGTCCCTGCGAGCCTCCATTCAAACGAAGGAGGAATCTCCAGCTGGATAAAGTGCAACAAAGCTGTATTTTATTTGCCGTTTCCGAGAAAAAACAAGGCTTTGTTTTCTCTTGAACTCAACCCCCAATGCAGCCGCCCCCGTTCCCATCTAGTCCCTTCCGCCCTCTGCGGCCCTGAGGACTTGGCAAAGGGGGGATGTGTGCAGAGGCTTGTGTTAGTGCATTTAAGGGGCTGCGCAGATTATGGTAAAGCAGAAATAATGCACAAAGATCGAGTTGGGTAGAGGGCCACCCTCTGTGACCTCAACCACATTGCATACATTATCCAGTTATCTATATAGTCATTTTCTCTATCCATCGTCACTTACATATTTTTCTCTGTTACCTCTCATTGTGCAGTGGCATGCCAGTAGTTTTGGGTTTGTGTAGGATTAGATTTTGCTCCATCTGAATATAAGTTAAATAAAGTGAAAATTGTTTTGTTTGTTTACATGGACATAACATTGAATAGGTGCCTAAACAAGACCATTGGAGTTGTGCCAAGTGCTATAATCTATATGCTGACAATGCCAATGTTTAGGCTTATGATGTAAATTATATCCATACAGCATGTCTCATAAACCAGAGCACTTGTTTAGCATGTTAGCATGTCAACATTCTTTAAGTATGAGGCACATAAGAGGCAAACAGGAATGTCATTAGTTTGGTCAACCATTGATATGCATATTAAGATTGATAAATATCAAGCAAAATATATATATATACAAACACACAGGGTCAAGGGTTAGAAAGGTGATGCTGTATATGTTTGTGTGGTAATCTATAATATATATATATATATATATATATATATATATTTATACAAATATT
>JAFBJT010108738.1:55771-67714 GCA_016785325.1 Chascanopsetta lugubris
AGTGCTTTTGATATTTGTTCATTCCCTTTTCTTTTCCCATCGTCTTCTCAACCTGGGATTTACCACAAAGTACTGCACATCCCAGGGCCATGCGTGTGTGTGTGTGTGTGTGTGTGTGTGTGTGTGTCTGTGTGCGAGTACTCAGTGCTTTGGAGAGTGAATCGCGTGATGTCAAAAAGACGTGCTTCCAATTTAATCAAGAAAGAGATTAAAGTGGATGTGTGTTATTTTCAACTTCGCCACAGCACAGCCATTTGTCAAAGTCAGAGATGTGATTGCTTTGGACCCGGCGTTATCCACTGCCTGTCAAAATACTAGTCTGAGCAGCTTGTAGAACAGGGCATTCATCCAGGAGGAGCACTCGTCTCAGATAATAGCACATCACATCGCTCCATCTCCATACAGTGCAAACATGCTTTATTATTGTCCACAATGGATCCACAGCCCAATGAAAGTCCCCCCCGCCCCCCGGACGATCGTCTTTTAATTTTGAAAACAACTTTGTAACCATCTTGCTTGTTGTTTGCAGTTAAATCGCGGTAAAGTTGTGTGCTAGCCATCCCGCTCACCTTCCAAGCATGTGCAGAATCTACTGTAAGCTTCATTAAAGGTGCAGTGTGTAAGATCTGAGGTCACTTCTATCAATAGAAATAGAACCACAAAATAAGTATCAACACACCTATTTGAATGAATGAATGTATAATCACCCAAATGTTTCAATGGATCCACAGCCCAATGAAAGTCCCCCCCGCCCCCCCCCCCCTCCCCCCCCCCTCCCGGACGATCGTCTTTTAATTTTGAAAACAACTTTGTAACCATCTTGCTTGTTGTTTGCAGGCTGCTGAGTAACGTCCGTGCTCGTGGTTTGTTTTTGTTTGAAGCGATTCCACAGAAAGGCTTCCAGAGGATAGACACGGACTCATATCACACTGATGCAGTGTGTCGGATCATGGGATGTCTCGCGCTAAAGTTGTGTGCTAGTCATCCCGCTCACCTTCCAAGCATGTGCAGAATCTACTGTAAGCTTCATTAAAGGTGCAGTGTGTAAGATCTGAGGTCACTTCTATCAATAGAAATAGAACCACAAAATAAGTATCAACACACCTATTTGAATGAATGAATGTATAATCACCCAAATGTTTGACTTGCTGTTTACGTAACCGTAGAAAGAGCCCTTCAATGTATGATTACTCCGGGAGTGGCTCCTCCCCATGGGGGCCGCCATGTTTTTTTTTTTTTAAATAGACCAGAATGGACCCAATACACGATCTTTTTAGGGCAATGGGAGGGGTGAGGTGATGGACGCAATTTGCAACTTCACCAGTAGGTGTCACCAAATCTTACACCCTGTACTTTTAGAAGTCAAACGCTATCTAGTTTGTTCATTCTGGGCTTCTATAGAATATGGTGGTGCAACGTGGTGTTGATCAAATCAACACGATTTCACCAAAATCTTACACACAACTAAAGACACACACGTGAAATCAAATTCAAATGTATATAGACAGAGTAGCTTTCATTAGGAATGTGATTTTCCTTTGTTTCTAGCTGTGAAGTCAGTGTCCGTGAGGGTGACTCCTGTTTGAACAGAGCTGCTCTGTGACCTGCTCGGCCTTCGCAAATGAATCGCCGCCCACATGGGTCGCACACGGTCAAACGGTCCAATCTCCCCGCGTGTGTGTGTGTGTGTGTGTGTGTGTGTTAGACTCCATTAATGTGTTTCCATTATGAAACAATGCAAGGATAATTGTCTTTGTTGGCAATTAGCTAACAGGTTGCTCCAGTGCTGTTGGAGGGTATATCTGTCATGCCCCCCCCCACCCCACCCCACCCCCACCCCCCACCAGCCCCTGCGTGTGCTCCGGCATGTACAAGCATGTGTGTGTATGTGCCCGACTCCATAGGGAGGGCAGGCAGGCAGGCAGCCGCGCCGCAAAGATCAATAGTCTTCTATATAAGGGACATTACCCCCAACTGGGTGAGTGGCCTGGCTTTTGCCTTCTTTTTTTTCCTTCTTCTTTTTTTTCATTTCCCTTCTTTCTCTCTTTGCATTTAAGAGACATAGGAATGGGGCCTTTGGGACTGTGGAATATATGTACAATCACTAGCGCTGGATCAATACGGAGTTTTAAATTGTTTTCTGTCCCTTCCTTGTTTTGTTTTGCTGGCTTGTTGTAGTAGCCCCCCGCCCCCTTCACCTTCCTCCCCCTCCTCCTCCTCCTCCTCCTCCTCCTTCCTCACCACTGGCTGTACACTCAAACACCACCTCCTCAACATGACGACACCATCAATGAGTCTTCGTCCACACAGCAGAAGTATCGGAGAGAGCATCAGTCACGCCGCCGCGCTGAAAGGCTATCTGGCTTTTTATAAATAAATCCATACATTCAAAGCAGTTTTATCGCATATTGAATATCATATCAACATCCATAATGCTCCGGGGCTCATTGAAACAGACGGGGCGTCGGGAGAGGAAAGGTCACATGGGCACCCTGTCACTCTTTATATATCTAGTTTTGCAAGTTGGAAATTATACTACATTTTTTTTAAATATCATTTTAAAGGAAATATACTACTTGTCATTAATTATTATTTTGTATATTTTTTTATATATATTAAAGTTTTCATGTGCCCATTAGTGCCCAATTCTGGCTCAGGGCATGATGTAATTAAATTAAACTAATTATTTGCAAATTGCCGCTATTATTTTTTCTTTATAGAACTAGTAATGTATGAAGCTTTTATGTAATGATAATAATTGTATAATTTTTCTTCTTTTAATATGTGTAAAAGTCAAATTATTGCTGTTATAAACATTCAAGTTAAAAAAAATAAGCCAACTCTTATTATTATCATGATTATTATACTGTAATTACGCTAGCTTTTTTTTTTTATCTACTGATCATTACATCAATGTACTTGAAATGAAACTCAATGAAGTCCATAACTGAAACTGATGTTAAGATGTAATACAATTACCAATCACTGAAAAGCAAATACAAAAAAAAATAAATAAATAAAAAATAAAAAAATCAGGGTCTATTTTATGAAATATAACAAACGGGATCAAACCCACATCGTGTGTCACGACACGTCACTGTCGGCGATGACACGTTTGCAGAAACAAACATTAAACCTGTATCATCTCCACTCTGCTGTAACTCTCAGTCACTCAGAGGCACGTTGGGGGAGCTGCTGCTCTGTCTCCCACCCTCGCTGCTATCTCTTCATCTCTCCCTCCATCCCTCCTCTGACAGGAGTTGATGTGCCTCTAGATTTAGACATACTTTTTTGAGGAGGCAATTTTGCCAGCTATTTGACCTTTTCCATTTTCCCAAGGCCCAGCTCCAGATTAGATTGCCGCTGCGTGTTTTGTAACTCCGCGATTCGACCGCCTTTAAGATTTATTGTCACATTCCTTTACCACAAGCCTCGTACGCCAGGTTATAAACGTCCCGTATTTGATGTTAACACTGTGAGAATGTTGCCGTCCACCGTCCATCCCCTCGCCTCCTTGACAGAATTCATAATAGCTTCGCTGTTTTGCAGATCAGACGTGTTGATAGCCGATATTGTGTTATGTTCCATCCAGTCCAATCTCAACTTTCTGTGCGTGTGGATTGTTCAGGGTTCCTCCTTTGCACCTCTGCTGCTGCTGCTGCTGCTGCTGCTGCTGCTGCTGCTGTGGTGTGTGTGTGTGTACACGCAGCCCCTTTCTTTTTTTCCTTTTTTTTCAAATAATGAGCGCGAGGGCACTTCATTAGCGAGAAGGGGAGGGAGCATAAGGACGCGGCGGCAGCGTGAGGGTGCCTGTGCTTTTGTGTATGCATGCGAGGGGTGGGTGCAAGGGAGGTAAGCATCAGCGCGGCACTTCACTTGACAAGTATACTAATTACTCCCCTTTTCAGCAGAGGAGCTCCAGTCAGCCTCTGCCACAGTCTAATGGCCTGACCCAGGAAGCCTTCATAGCAGCGCCTTCCCCAGATCTACCATTACTGCTGCTGCTGCTGCTGCTGACACACACACACACACACACACACACACACACACACACACACACACACACACACAAATGCACAGGTCTATCTCGGCGCTATCAGGGAGAATCAGGTGGAAGCAGATCAGTTCTGCCCCAGTAACCTCTTCAGGGACCGGGCTCCTCCTGCACAGGAGATACCACCTCATATCATCAACTAGCACATACACACACACACACACACACACACACACACACACACCATCACCACCACCACAGATAGCTTTAAAAAAAAAAGAAAAAGAAAAAAGAAAGAAACACACACACACACACACTCATACATTTTTTCCTCTTTTCGTCTCATCTCCCACTCTCTCTCTTTTTTTCAATACGGGAGGATAAATTTAAAAGGAGTAAATTGGAAAATCAAATGAGGGCTTTAGGCAGCCGCAGAGATTTGCAGAGCTGTCGGCCGGCGTCGGGGAGCCTCATCCATCATGTCCCACAAGTAGTCAATTCCTCTAGTATCTGTAAATGTTTTCAGATATTAGCCAATTTATATGCTCCGAGATTCATCATGGAAAATCAGCTTTAGCGGCGCACATTATCAGGACCTGTCTCTCCCTTGCTCCATGAAGTTTGATGAACGAGTGCCCCTCCACAGCTCAATGGCTTGTGCATGGGGGTGTGTGTGTGTGGGGGGGGGGGGGGGGGGGGGGGGGCGGTTGCATACAGAGGAAATGGGTATCGCCCCCCGCCCCATGGAGGGAAAAAAAAAAAAGTGGGTTTTTTAATTAATAAACAAACTTGCAGAGGAGCTCATCAGTGTCAGGGGCAATAACTATCGTCATCCGTTACTGTTTATTACGGCCCTCCCTCAACAAATGTTGCTATCTAATGAGGTTTCTCCACATTTTTGTGTGTGTTGGAGATAATGACTTTCTCACCCTATGGGGGTGTGTGTGTGTGTGTGTGTGTGTGGGGGGGGGGGGGGGGGGGGGGGGGGGGGGGGGGGGCGGTTGCATACAGAGGAAATGGGTATCGCCCCCCGCCCCATGGAGGGGGGAAAAAAAAAAGTGGGTTTTTTAATTAATAAACAAACTTGCAGAGGAGCTCATCAGTGTCAGGGGCAATAACTATCGTCATCCGTTACTGTTTATTACGGCCCTCCCTCAACAAATGTTGCTATCTAATGAGGTTTCTCCACATTTTTGTGTGTGTTGGAGATAATGACTTTCTCACCCTAGCGGAGAGAGGAAGAGTAGTTACAAATGGCGCGAGCAGGCAATAAGACTCCCAGTCAAGGTTATGCTGCCGTTACCTTGCCTTATATAGTTTATCTTGTTTTGGAATTGCATATGAAAACAGCCCCGTGATTTGTTTACACTTGCTTGTTTTCTTTGGCGAGTCCCGACGGAGGCGCGCGGCATCTATTATTCTCCTCTTCCTCCTCCTCTTTTTGTTCTCTCTTCAGATGTGGATGATCTGATGCGCTACCTTAGTCACAATTTATACCAACACGGGACAATTACAGTAAATTTGCTGAATGTTTACAAGGTGCAAAGTCGCGCTGCAGGGCTTTGTTCTCTGTGTCTTGCCTGTGCTCCTCAGATTATGCGTTTCATTTTTCCTGCATGTGTTTTATGTGTGTGTGTGTGTGTGTGTGTGTGTGTGTTTAAAGAGCATGCTATGTGTGGCAGAGAGGAGCTCAGGGTGTCATAGAGGAGTCTTGCCGTGCGAGGCGGCGGCGGCGGCGGCGTCTTTAATAAATGTATGCTGATGTGGGAGGCTGCAGCGATGCGAGGGATGCTCGGGCCCTGTTGTTATTTACTGCTGTGTTTGTGCACGGCGGCGAATCCCGGGGCCTGCAAATGGCATTACAGCCCTGTGATGAATGAGCATTAGGGTAAACTCATTTTAAAAGCATCCTGATTTATTAGCCGCCCGGCCTTCCATTTTCATCAGGTCAATGCTTGGCTGAAATTCCACAATGTCAGCGCCAAGGTCACCTTTTTATGGCTATTTTTAACCCCGCAGCAGGAGAAAGGGATCTTGTCACTTATGGCCGTCCACCCAAAATATCAAGGGGGGGGGGCTGGAGACATGGGGGGGGGGGAGCTGAGTCTATAGAGCCCTGAGAGTGTGTGTTTCTCTGTGTGTGTGTGTGTGTTGTTGTTTTTTTGTGCGAGAGACCAAAATGTGTTGGTGGTCAACCTCCAATTATGAGCACTAGTAAGACAAGAGCCTTAATGGCTGCCGTTTGCCTTCGGGGAGGTTTATTACACACCACTGTTTTGCAGAAGCCGCGTCAAATCTATAAAAGCACCATTAGGAGGAGGGAGAAAATCAATCAAAATGCCATTAAAGTGGAATAAGTTGCCAATATTGCTGATGTCGTTGCAGGTCCTTTGATTTTCCTTCAGATTATTAGGCACAGTCGAGTGGTGACTTTGTTAAGGGAAACCAGTGTTGTTGGTTGTTGGGGAGTAATATGTCTGCCGGCTTCATAAAGTTTGCTGCCTCATATTTCCCCGCTTTATTGATTATCCATTATCATTTGTCACGAGGTGTCCTAACTCAAGGGGAAAATATAACCCTCTCTCCTCGCCGCCGCCGCCGCCGCCTGCACTGCACTGCACAGGAGCCCGCTATGGATCTGCGTGTGAAGGCTCCAATCTCTGAGAAAAATGAGCAAAGGAATAAAGCAGCACAGCCTCCTGTGCCTCGCAGCTCTGAGGAGGTGCGCGGGGTTATAGGGTGGGCTGGAGGGGGCGAGGGGGGGGGTGACTGGGCGGGGAGGAAGGAGGGGGGGGTGGCAGTGGCAGCGAAAAGACAAAAGGAGAAGGAACAAGAGAGGAGGGCGCGGGCTTTGTTCTTCCTCCACCCTCCTTGATTTCGTCACGAGGTAGACGAGGGATCACGTCTGTGAGGAGGAGCGGTGCAGATGAAAGAGATGCAAAGGGCAGTAATTGAGGGTCTTTTAAAGGTGCAGTGTGTACGATTTCGGTCATTTTTGTCTCTTCTAAAAACGTCCCAAAACAATTCCATGCTGATATTGTCATGAATTTATAATCACGTCAATGTTTTCCCCCTTAAAGGTGCAGTTTGTAAGATTTGGTGACCTCTATTGGTGAAGTTGCATGCCGTATCCATCACCTCACCCTCACCCTTCTGAACATGCAGGAGAATCTATTCTAGACTTCAGCTGTCACTGAAACTCCAAAGATGTTTAGTATGTCCACTCTGGGTTACTGTGAAAACATGGCGGCCCCCGTAGAGAGGACCCGCTCCTCGTGTAAATATATATTAATCAGCTCATTAAAGGGTAATGGGGGAAAAAGAAAGCATTTAGGTGATTATCAATTCATAAAAGTGTCCATATGTAATTGTTTTGTTATATTTTTTGAAGTGACAAAAGTAACTGAATTCTCACACACTGTACCTTTAAATGAGCCCATGAATGTACATTTATTAACATGGGGGAGTCCTCTCTATGGAGGCCGCCATGTTTTTGCATTAGTAAAAGTGGACATACTCCACATCTACCATCGGTTCCCCCGCATGCTCTTTAGGGTGAGGATGAGGTGATGGATACAACACGCAACCTCCAGATGTCACCAAATCTTACCCACTGCACCTTTAAATCCCTTTCTATTAATGAGACTAAATCCTCCGACGAACCCATCGTCTCTGCTGTCACACCATCAGCGTGGGGGAATCTGTGGGCACCGGCACCACCCACGCCTGTGAGCGGTGAATAGACACATCCCCTTGTATTGTCTGCGTGGCTGCGAGTCTGTCAGGCCCCACGTGTGCGTATATATATCACCAAAATGGCGCGCCTCGACCATTTCGTCACACAATGATACAATCCATTTAATCCCGATCTTTTTAAGAAATGATTTAAGGAATTTTTTTTTTTTTTTGCTGTTGCAGTCGCGGGGCGAATCCATCCAGCCAGCCTCCTTGGCCCTGATTTATAATGTTAGTAGAGCCAGAATGGGGGGGATGAGAGATGCAGAATAGTCGGCGTTCATAACATAGATAAACTACACGAGGCTGCTGTGCTGTGGACTGAAACATTCATATAGAGAGAGAATCTGTGTAGACGCCACGCAGCCGTCTAATGGACTGCTGGGACAATACTACATTAGCAGTGGCATGGTGAATCACTACGGGTCAGGCCTGTCTTGCATGTCTTTATTTCGCTTTTGCAGCAATTGTCCCATTTTCTTTTCGAAAATTACTGTAATGCTTGATGCAATGTGCATCATTATATTCATGGGATTTTTTTCCATTTGTTCCCACAGCCTCTAAAACGCTGCTTACCAGTATGCTGAAGGAGCCATCGCTCATTCCAGACCCGACTTTGGCCACAAACATCCACCAGGTAAGTGTTTTGTATATTTTTAAAGGTGCAGTGTGTAAGATTTGGCGACATCTCAGGGTGAGGTTGCACGTTGTATCCATCACCTCACTCAAAACTCAAAAGATGTTTGCTCTGGGCTACTGTAAAAACATGGCGGCCCCCGTATAGTGGACCCGGCTCCTCATGTAAATATACATTAATGGGCTCATTTAAGGGAAATGAAAAAAAAAAATATTGAAGTGGTTATAAATTCATGAAAATGTCAGGATGTCATTGTTTTATAATATTTAGTAGAAGTGACCAAAATGACCAAAATCTTACACACTGCACCTTTAATGGAAAACCAGAAATATCCCAATATTCGCGCCAACTGTTTCCCATGTTGCAAATTCAGCGCTTATGTACGCTCAGCTTTTAAATACCCGTCTGACACGTGCCGCCAGTCGCTCATGTTTGCTGATGAGGTCACGTGAGAGCTGGCGGTCATGCCTGCCAATCTGCCACCATCTCCCCCAGCGCACTGTACGGGGCTCCCTTCCCTTCCCTTCCCTTCCCCTCCCTTCCCTTCCCTCCCCACCCCCTTTTTTCGCACGCCATAATATTTCTTCCCCCTCTTTTCAGTGCACAATAAATGACTGCTGTTATGGACCGCTGGTAGACTGCATCAAACAGTATCCTATCCCATAAAATTTTAAGCCTGGAATTGACGAGGAGCTATTGAAGGGGATGAGATGTGTCTGGCTCCACCTGACATAAAAGTTCTGCTTCACAGAGGAAGTGTTTCATTCCGCCTGCCATCCCACCACCCAGCCACGCTCAGGGGCTGGGAGATGATGGAGGAAGGAGCGGCGAGGAGCGGGTAGACGGATCTAAATGCATCTCCATGTGCAACGCAGTGGATCGCACCCGGGGTTCTGTGATGCAGGCGTTAGCGTCCGTGCGCCTGCTGGTGGTTGATGGTGTTCCTTTGTCTTTAATTTCACAGAAACAATTTGTTAGTTTATATCCTGCGCTGAGTTTTCCTCCTCGGATCCTTACGGCAGAGGACATTTTTATTTTTTTTATTTTTTTATTTATTTATTTATTTTTAAAGGTGCAAGTGTGTAAGATTTGGTGACCTCTTCTGGTGAAGTTGCATGTCGTGTCCGTCACCTCACCCTCCCCATTCCAGCATGCGGGACAACCTACGGTCGCCCTCGGTCGTCATTAAAGCTCAAAAGAAGTTTAGTACGTCCACTCTGGGCTACTGTAAAAACATGGCGGGCCTCATGGGGTGAAGCCACTCCTGGTGTAAATATACATTCCTCATTTGAGGGTTATTCAAAGAGCAAGTCAAAGAGCATTGGGGTGATTATACATTTGTAAAAATGGCTTTATGTTATTGTTTGCCGATTCTAGTTCTAGATTCTATAGATCGAAGTGGCAAAAACCAACCAAAAATCGTACACACTGCACCTTTAAACTTTTTTTTTTATTACAATCATTCAGTTACACTCCCCCTTGTTTCCTTTGCCCAGCTAGAGATAATAAAGCCTGCGCAGCCTTGACTTTGGGAGCAGCATTGTCATCCGAGGCAGTGTAAGTAAGGGGAACCAGCTGGGGAGCAGACCAACTATTTCCAGTGGGAGGAGACTTGTGTGCATGAGTGTGTATCTGTGTATGGTGCTGGCTGTGTCTGTCCAGACCTTGGTGTGTGTGTGTGTGTGTGTGTGTGTGTGTGGGTGGGACTGGGATGTTCTGTTTGCAGCCACTGAACCCTGTCCCCCCCCCCCCCCCCCCCCCCCCCCCCCCCCCCCCCCCCCGAACCCTCCTCCTCCCCACACACCCCCCCTCCCCTCCCCTCCCTTCTATCTCTTCTGTTGCCTGACTTTTTGTCTGTAAAGAGAGTTCATCATCACTGGCCCTCGACTTCAGAGAACCAGACTCAATAGAGGCAGATCTTAATGCATGTCATTCATTATCAGAGGGAGTGATTAGTGTGAGTACTTCTCCTTCCTTTTCTATCGCTCATGCATATATATAAATAAATGATATCCGGCCCTAATGTGGAATCAAGCATCTGGCATACTGATGCAGAATAGCTTTTATTTTAAAAGCATTACTTTTTTGTTTTGTTTGTTTAAACATTCCTGAAGAATGAGTGGGAGCAGTCTGTGTGTTTTTGCCAAATTGGCATGTGACTTGTTTTCCTCATTTTCTTAATGCACTTTGGAGATTTGTTGTGAAAGCGGATTAAAGTTGACCTGCAGACTTTACCCACGGACAGGAAGAGAGGTGGGTTTCACTTTGCAGAGTAAACCAGTGGAGGAGGAGAGGCGGAGTCTGTGACTCGGAAAACTGGAGTTTAGTTCGGGGGGGGAAAACAGATTGGGGTCCAACACAAGTAATAAACACTTGTGAGATATTATCTTTTTTTTGTTGTTGCATTAAAAAGTGGAATATAGAATCCGCCTGCTGAGGAACACTTAGCTGTGATGCCCGTCACAATCAAAAGCTCATTTCCTGTCCTGTCACTACAATGTCTCTTTTTTTTTTAAATGCAAGATACTTTGAAGTATTTTTTGAAAAAGTATTATCATTTTGATCATTTGACAACCCAACATAGTTCGAATTCTGCCTAAACCTCCTAACTATATACAGTATTACTATGTTTAACTTTCAGGAAGCCCCAGTTATTATTGGCTGTCCAGTGAATCCTCACATATGTGAATGTGCTTCATAGGTGGACGCTATAAGCGTCCGAGGTATATGAATTGTGGGAATTGAAGGATTAGCAGTAGCAGTATATTTTTTTATTCACATTACAGAACAACAAAAAGCAATTACAATACTGTATGACTTTTGTTATCATCGGACATTATTATGCTTAAAGGCATAGTATGCGTAGTATGATGTGTATACGACTGTGAAACGTCCATGAGTTGTTTCAGATTTGTAGGATTATTCTGCATTTAAAGTGCCACGCACAGACATATACGTTTGTATTCACGTCAATGTAAATATGGCTGCGGTTGCTCTGTACGTTGGAATCCTTGACTCTCTTCCTCTCAGCGCCATCGGCCAAGAACACGAGGTTCTGCTGCGGGACAAACTCAGGGAGCGAAACCTGTCCTTTCTGGGTAAGTCGAGCTTTGACCTCCTGCTCACCACACGTCTGAAGTGACTCTGATCCTGTTGGTGTTTGCGTTTTCACCGCGTGAGGACGAATGTCCCTGAACGTGCCAGGCCACGATGAATATGTATGTCGTCAGGTTTGTCCTCGTGAGAACTTCAGTGTCAAATCACACAGGATCGTGGTTCTTCGCATTCCGATCAGTTCTATATTCGCGATCATTTCCTTGATGTTCTCTCCCATCAGCATTGTCCTCGTCCAACAATATTAAATCAGCTCCCCCCGCACCCCCCCGCACCCCCCCACCCCCATCAGCCCATCATCACCATCCCTTAGGTCAGGTGACTGATGAAGGATAAAAGTCATTCCCTCCGTCATTAGGACCATATCATTTATTTGGACCCGGAGTGCTGACCTTTCTCCAGGGCCGCACACAGGACTGTTCTAAAACTGTCAGAGTTCGGGGGGGGGGGGGGGGGGGGGGGG
>JAFBJT010108739.1:0-13979 GCA_016785325.1 Chascanopsetta lugubris
TAATGACAACTGAAGTCTACCACAGATTCTCAGAAGGGTTAGGTGATGGATACAACATGCACACTCACCCTCGGTTTGTCACCTAACCTTCCCTAAAACTTTAGTTGTTAAAAAGTAGAGCCAGTGCAGGCGGAAATAGTAAAATGATATAAAAAAAACAACAACCCAAAAACGATTCAAAGAAAACTATTGCCATGGATACGTCTCTCTCTCTCTCTCTCTCTCTCTCTCTCTCTCTCTCTGTCTGTCTCTATCAGCTCCTCAAACTTTCAGCGTGAACAGCGTCTTCACCTCTCCCTTGGTATTCTGATCGGCTCTTTGCTGCGGTCTAATCCCTGTTAAAGAGGCAGATTATAGAAGGGATTTGTCTTTGATTTGGCTCCTTTCTGTCACCATCTCTCTCTCCATATACGCCATTCCCTCCTTCTTTGACCCTCCGCTCCTCTGTCATCTCGACAGGATGGTCGGGGTGTGAACAATGATCGCTCCCATGTGTCATCTCCCTCACACTCCCGCTCCTTTGCCATGCTCCTGTGATTCTGGTTACATGTGTGAGGATCCCCCGGTCGCCTGAATGGATTTGTTAAAAGCCCCCCAGTGGATGAGAGAGGTCCGGGCCCTCGTGTGCGCATCCACCCCCCCCACCTTTTTTTTTTTTTACCCAGGAGACTCTGCATGGGGGTGAGCCGCCTGCCAGTCACCCTCCTCCAGTGGCTTCCCCTCCCACTCCTCTCCTCTCCTGTGCCACACCGAGATAATCAGGCTTATGTAAAGACGACGTGCTCTTTTGACAGTCATCAGCTCATCAGTGATCCAATCAAGCCCAAATCCGCCATTGTTCGCCCCTCAAAGTGTCTCAAATCCGCTTGTGCAGGAGAGAGGGGCTGCGCTCTTTATGCTGCCAATCACTCCTGACATTCCTGCCACCGTTGCCATGGGCCGGGGTCGGGGGTCGTGAAAACAGAGCGCCCCGAGCTGACTCGAGAGAATGGCGCGGTGCCAGAGGAGGGAGCCTCGGTGCGACGGCCCCGTTGGTGGACCGACGCAGGGGGTAAGTGTAGACAAGTTGGGGCTCTATGGCCCCTGCCGAGAGGGCCAGCCGGACAGAGAGGGGACAAGAGGCCGAGGGGTCGGGGGGGTCGGGGGGGGGGCAGTAACCAAGGGCCGAGGCGAGAGAGCGAGAGGGCAAGAGAGGTGTGTGCAGAGAAAGGAGGAGAAAGAGGGTCAGGGAGGGACAGTGTTTGATTGCCAAACAGGCTTTACGTCGCTTGACCTCGTGGGGCTCGGAGATAAAGCCCGATGAAGAAATAATGGAGAAACAAGTGCATATTTTTCATGCATTTCATATCAAAATGAAGGTCATTTTATGCAGCGGAACGACCTGCTATGATTCACTCCACGCCGCACAACCAGAGGTGACGACAAAAGCAGGAAACAAAAAAATTCCGTGTGTCTTTTGCTGCTGAGCTGTAATTTGAAATGGAAATGTACCTCCCAACGCAACCCAGCTAATTCATGTCAGAGCGGGATCACCGGGGCACCGGGTTAAATCTGTTGTAATGTCGTCAAAAGAATAATTTTCTGTACCCAGTGTAGACGTAAGTGAGCAAATGTTTAGCCGAGACAAGATATCATAGGGAATTTACGCCATTCACTGTTCCTCCATGGGGATTAGTGGAATTAAGCATGTACACAAAAGCAAAGTATCAAAACTCATGGGTAATTCAACACGCTCCCACAATGCCGAGTTTACCGAGCGCCGCGATTTTATTGTGGCGTTTTGCAGCTGCGAGCGACGCGCGGACAAATAGCAAACATCGTCAGTCAGCGCCTTTAAAAGGAGACAAATTTAATATACAGGGAAAATACACAGTGCAAATGCCATGAAAGGGAGGGAGTGAGAAGTCCTTTCTCCCGTTTGCCCATTCATGGCAATAATCTGAGGGAAGAAGCAGATTAGGACAGAGGGAGGGTTGGTGGTTGAGCGTTCGCATCGCTGACTCCTTTCAGCCATTTTGAAACAATGTTTATCCACGGGTTTGTTATGGCGCTGTAACTTAGCTTAGTGAACTGCTGCGAGGGTCCTGGGGGAGCTGAGGACTCGCTGCGTCTTTGTTCGGCCTCTATTCACACACATCAATGTGTTACAGGGAAACGACACACATGTATTCATACAGGGTTTTTAAAAATATTTTCTTTCACTTCAGTTCATGAATAATCTTTTTCTATGTTATCGTTCTGTTAGCGAGGAACAGTGTCTCTCATCCTGTTCGACTCGTCTCATGAACTTGTCGGTACAATGCCATCGTTTCTCGGAGTTTGTGTCATAAAGTTCCCCCGAACTTATACAGAACCACCACTCTATTTCTATGAGTATCTTTAACAGGAAGTGTGTAAAGTAAAATAAATAAATGAAAAATCATATATTTGGTCGTTATGGATGAGATATTAATGGAAATAGATTATTCTACTTTTTTGCCCGAGACCCCTGGAGCCCCTCAAGGGTTCTTGGGGGTGTTTGGACTCAGCAAGCTCTGCAACTAACTGACGATGGTCTCACACCAAAACACTATCATTATCAAAATGGCTTAAAGGTGCAGTGTGTAAGATTTCAGTCATTTTTGTCACTAAAATATTACAAAACAATTCCATAGAGACATTTTCAGGAATTTACAATCACCTATTAGATTGTTAGAGACGTGTGTCAGGCTGAAGATGGATGCATATTCCCAGGACCCTGCATCTATCCCAGCTTTGTAGAAATAGTAGGTGAGACTGATTATCATAAGTGATGTTGTTGGTCATGACAATCACAATTGATTTAGGACCTGTGTGCAGCTCTTTGATCAAATGCAGTGTGTGAGAGTTGGTGACATCTAGAGGTGAAGTTGCATATTGTATCCAACACCTCATCCTCACCCTTCTGAGCCTGAGGGAGAGCCTATGGTCGACTTCAGTTGTCATTAAAACTCAAAAGATGTTTAATGCGTCCACTTATACTCCCATAAAAACATGTCTGCCTCCATAGAGAGGACCCCCCCCCCCCCAGGTAAAAATACAATAATGGGCTCATTATAGGGTAAAGGAAACAAACAAAACCCCCCCAAAAAAACAAACATTTGCGCGATTATAAATTCATGAACATGTCATTCGTTTGTCATTGTTTTGTGATATTGTTAGACGTGACAACAATGACCAAAATCGTACACACTGCACCTTTAACACAGACAGAGAGGTCTGTCCATGTCTTTGTCTGATTAGTCACAGAAAAACTATGTTGTGGTCGTGGCAACATTACGTCAAAATGATCTAAATTTGTGACACCCTTTGAATCAGTGAGTGACAACTATTGTGCAGGAGTTGCAGATTTGAGAGGTGCACGTCACGGCAGACAGCCGAAGCCCCCCTCGGCCATCGAGCTGCTTTGTGGATAATGGCAGAAGCCTCATGGGTCACATATCCTCACAGTGTAATTACACATGAGATGTGTGCTTGTGCATTGGGTTACACACACACAGACACACACACACACACACACACACACACACACACACACACACAGACACACACTATCATTCTAACACACTCGCACAGTTGCGGAGTAATACGATTCCTCATTCATCTGCCCAAGTCGTTTAGGGTAATAGAGCTTAATGGAGTATATTAACCCTGTCCAGCTTGCACCCGCCCCCTCCACCTTCCGTGTGTGTGTGTGTGTTCATGCACATGCACAGGGAAAGGGGAAACCTGCCAACTGTTTATCTGCAGAACACACACAGGCGCACACACACACGCACTACGGGAGCAGAGATCTGGTTTCCCACTGTCACAGATGCTTACCCGCCTCTCCATTAGTGATGTGATTGGAGTGGACATAGAAAACCAGCAGCCACGTTCCCACAGGGGCAATCTGAGGAAATTATTGCCCCACCGCTCTCCAGGGAATGTCAGTGCTCCAGAAGAGAAGCACTTAATCAACTGCTATCACATGCAACTCTCTCTCCGCCGAGCGTGTACCATGAGTTTTTGAGCATTTGGTGTGGATGAATACTTTGTGGGATGGCGTTTGATGATGCGTGATCAGTGGTGGCAGGCAGAGAGAGGCTTGCGGGAGGCGCGCGGCTCTCAAGATGTGAGGATCGTCGGGCCTTTAATGGGAAAGTGACAATTAGATGATCACTGGAGAGTGAAGATTGATACAATGGTCCAGATCTTCAGTCTGTTTTTATGCATTTTTTCTGGTGTGTGGTATTAGGATCAAGCCATTTTACAATCTGCGCCAAACACCTTTGTTGTTTGTCCTGATATGAAGACAGAATGTATTTCAGAACAGTGATTCTCAACCGGACTGGGTTCGGGGCCCACCATCACCCCTTAGGGACGAGCCGCGACCCAAAAAGAGGAACATTTTCAACTTCTGAAGTGAATTCAATGAAAAGATAGCAACACACACACACAAAAAAAAGAAAAAAATTCAAAATTTTATAATAAGCAACAACAACCAGCAGGTGGTGATACGCGAGCGGGAATTTTTCCCTTTCACACCTAATTAGCTGCATTTCAATGAAGTCGGTATCGAACCTGCGGTTTTCGATGGTCAATTAGCATATGTATTCAAACCTTGCTGGTATCCATCAATCTTTGAAATGGCGGGTGTCTATCAGCATTACAGGGCACCACCAACTGGGAAAAGGAAATTGTCTTTTTTTTCAGCGACCCTCTGAAGATGGGCCCGCGACCCATTTTTGGGCCCCGACCCACCAGTTGGGAATCGCTGTGTTAGAAGACAATCTGAAACCAAAGCATTTCAACTCATCCCGTCTCTGCCGGTGGCAGCAGAAAGCCTGGGAGGTCCGTCAGAGATGTAACATGAAGTCTGCAGCCACACCCAAGTGCACACACGCAGACAAGCTGAAGCACTGTGTTGTCTTTGGTCACTCACTCAATTGTTGGTGACCTTTGCACCCTGGTCAATGAGAACTGCAAGTTGAGCTCACGGCATGCGCACACACATGGACACACACACACATGGACACACACACACACACACACAATAGTATTATGCATATCCAAAAACAAAAGCTTGTTTCATGCTTTAACCATGACCAGTTCATGAAACTCTAACCTTCACCTCACCACAGTTCACATGTAACCCCCATTCCCAAACAGGACCGAACGTCAAATCACATTCTAGAAGGAACGAACCTGCAGCTAAACTAAATTCAAAACCTAACCCTACAAAGCAAGCTCCCTGAAAGTGGGTCAGAAAATACACACTGGCCAAAATGTCAACATCCAATCAGATTTTGGCTCAAATGTTCCTCTAAACAGATTGATCCCTATACATGCACACTGTATACACACAGGTGGGCTCTCATTATATGTATGTGTAGATATCCTGATCAGCACAATACATTGACTCACTCATTCATTTTGGATTTAACCCTTAAACCTGAACACTAACGTTAACAAAAACCACGCACACACACACGCATACACACAACAAGGTTGTAGTTCTTCAAATCACCAGAGGATGGCAGCTGAGATCTAAGTAGCAGAGCTGCAGCGCTCATGTGAAACACTGGGTGGAATCATTCCGTTTCTGAGGTTTCCCCAGACGCTGCTGTGATACCAGACTCCACAGCTGTATGATTTCAGGGTTTCTCGGAGGATCATGTGGAGAGGATGAAAGCTGGACATCACGCTTATGCAGGTCTCAGTTCATTAACATCTGCTGAAATAGACGTGCAAACTCCTTTGCTTTTTTGATTCATGGTTTTATGAATTATGTGAATAGTTGAAAACCTAGAAATGTTAGTAAGCTTCCAAAACACTGTCAAACAGTTTACTTTAGTAACGATTAGTGACAGATTGCAAAATCATCCAAAAAACAAGCTTTTTTGCCAATGTGCCAATTCATAATATAAGAAGGAAACTATCAAATCAGATACATAATGTTTTCTTATTGGTTTTTATCATCAGTTTCTTATTTCAAAGGTGACGTTATGTAGAATTGAATGATAAAGTTGTGTGTTGCAGCTGCATGTAGGAGAACCTATGGAACCTTTAGTTATCAATGAGACTCAAAATGTGTTTAGTCGTCCATTCAAAGTCATTATAGAGATCCTGCTCCTGATGTAGAAATTGAGGCGAATATTTGAGTAAAGAAAATAAAAAGGTTATCTGGCAATTATAGTATTATCAGTATCAATATTTGACATTAAAGGTGCGTTAAAGTATTAAAGGTGTGTTTACGATTTATGTCACTTCTATCTGTGGAAAAAGATGCAACAAAACAATTAGATACAGTCAGTTTCATAATTCATAATTAAATGAGCCCATTAATATATATTTACATGAGGACTGGGTCCTCTCTACAGGGGCCGCCATGTTTTTACAGTAGCCCGGAGTGGACATGCTAAACATCTTTTGAGTTTGAATGACAAGTGAAGTCCACCATAGTTTCTCCTGCATGCTCGGAGAGGGAAGGGTGGGGTGACGGATACAACATGCCACTTCACCCACTCCTACACACTGCACCTTTAAAACCGAAACTCTTTGCCCAGCACCTGGCACACAGGTCCTTTAAAGACAACGTAAGACAAAGGAGGTCAGGGAGAAACAACATAATGTGTTCGACTCGAGAAAATAACCAGGCTGATCGGACAGAAAGAGTTGAAATAACTGTCAGTGATAAATGAACAACAAATCATGGGCAGGTGACGTGGAAGGACGGGGCCGAGAATTAGCGGGGGTGAGAGACGGAGGATCGGTGGACGAGTTAAGGTGGGTCAAAGTGTTTGTTAAAGGCTCTATCGGTCCCTGTGGACTGAGGCTTGAAGAGCTGAATAATGTATGTCCGCTCCCGGAGTAATGAAGTGGAAGTGATGGGGAGGAATACGACTGGCCTCCCAGGGCTCAACACAAACTGTACACACTCTTAAGAGCTGCCTGTAGCCTAAACCTGTCTCCCTCTCTGCCTCTGTGTGTCTTCGTCCACTTCCACACACACACACACACACACACACACACACACACACACACACAATGCACACAGCGGCTAAGAGGCTTAGCTTGTCTCTGTTCCTGTGTCCTACATCATTGATGAGGAGGACCGGGGCATTTATAGTGTCTCACTCAGGAGTTCAAAAGCTGCAGATCTTCCATCATGAGGCGCAGGCTCTTATTAGAGAGGAGCAGGGTGTAGCATGGCGGCCGCTCGCCGCGCACATACACCCGCCCCGGTGTTGGCAGCCTTGTTTGCGGATCACATCTGGCCTGGTTTGCACTTGTACTCGGTCTGTGCTTAACAAGAGGCAAGCCCCGACACAGGTGGAGTCGTGTGGTTGAAAAGGAAGAGCTACTTCCATCCCTCATGATGCATTCAACGCTCGTCCTCCTCCTCCTCCTCCTCCTCCTCCTCGTCCTCCTCCTCCTCCTCCTTCTGTCTCACTGAATACACCCGTCACTGAGCGGGAGCCTTATTCTACCCCTATGGTGTTTGTGAGGTGGTCAAACACTGTGGGCGGACAAAGTCCTAAATGGGAATAAATCACCTCCATAGTTACTCGCCCTCACATCATACTTCCGGAAAGGTAAATCAATGGTAGCCTTCAAGGTGCGGTGGCTAAAAACAATACAAACAAAACAATTACAGACTGACAGTTTCATGATCCCCGAGATGTATTTTCGTTCCCATTACCCATAAACAAGGCGGCCATGTTTCTCTGTACCGGGCCCCCCGTGTTTTTACAATAGACTGTGAATGGTACAATCATGCGTATGGACACAGGTTTGATGAGCTGGCCTTGATTCACCTTCATTTTCCCCAGCATGCCAACATTCATGCGGATTCACATCACAGACATTTCCGCATTCAGATGCTGCGAACAGAAATAGAATTGAGCTTTCACCATTAAAGGTGTGGTCTGTGAGATTTCAGCAATTTTTTGTCACTTCTCTCCTTAGATGAGGATTATATACTAACATTAAAAAAATGAAAAAGTATAATCAACTGAATGTATGACATTCATTTCACATTACCCCCAAATGAGCCCTTTAATGTATATTTACATCAGGGGCGGGTCCTCTCAATGGGGGCCGCCATGTGGAGCTTTATTGGCAACTGAGGGCTCCCATAGGTTCTCCTACGTGGTTCTCCTGCCTGCTGGACAGGGAAGGGAGAGGCGAGGGATACAACGAGCAACCTCACCAGTAGATGTCACCAAATCTTACACTCTGCACCTTTAATTCACAGGTGTTTCTTTGCGGCACATCTAGCCACAGGTGTCGGCTCTTTTCAGCAAAAGCTCTCTTGACGTCTCCGGCATAACTTTCTCATCTTGAGATAGTTCTTCTCTTTTCATCACACATCTGACGCCCGTTTGAAACATCATCAACACACTCGCCAACAGGCGGCGAATCCTCCTACGCCGCACATCAGCTCCTGGACTTCCTGCGGAGGTTTTTACGAGGAGACAGACAAACCAGGCACCAACGCCTTGCTGGTCTACAGCCAGAGACCAATAAGTCAGGGGGTAAGGGGCGGGGCTATCAACATCTGCGTACACGCTGATGAACTAGAATAGCCTCTCAAACCATGTCGATGCTCAAGAGTATCCAGCGGGAGACGGCTGTGACCAGTCCCACTGCAATCGCTGGATGTGACTGGACAGTCGACCACTTGGTTAATGAACTAGCGAGACCCAGAGCCCAGAATATGATTAAGCAGCTTTTGTTTCAGATTATTTCTTTTTTTCCCCCCCACTTTCAACACTGGTCCAGTCAGACTCCTGCCATCGCCTTCATCTTTGGCTTCAATCCTCCAACAAAACCGCTAATGCCATGTGATGTCATCTTCAACCACTCATCCAGTAATGTGGGTACTGGGGTATTTCTGTACACACAGGGTCAATAGAGGAATCAGTATCAAGTATCTATCCACTGAGCCACTGCCGCCCTAAAACCGCTAATATCATTCCTTCAAATTGTTTGTTACCGGGTGCATGTCTCTGCAGAGTCTGCCTGTCTCACCCAAACAATGGCTCCCAACAATAAGACACTAGTCGTGTTTTTCACTCAGGTTGTTAAAAGCATTCTCATTTCAATTTGGGCCCATCATCAGCACCACCCACCCAGATATTTTCCAGTGAAATGGCCAAAGACGGAGATGGAGGCTCAAAAAGCATCTACATGTTAAACAGCGATTAAAATTGCATAGATTTCAGACTTTAGGGTGGAAGATATTCAAATGCAGCCCGGTGTGATTGAAAGAACTTGTGATTGGAGTTGTTTTGGCGCTCTCCTCCAAACACTCTCTGCAGTTAGAGCCTCCTCGCCGCTCTCACATTAACACGCTTCTATCATTAACCCCCACACCCCCATCTTCTGCATAATAGCTGGAGCCGAACACAGGGAAGGGCAGAATAAGAATGCGCTTCCTTTCCTTCCCCCCCCCCCCTTTTTTTTTTTTAAATCTCACGGAGCATCTTGAATGAATGATTGATGTGAGGGGAGCGAGATCAGAACGATATAATCACGGTCTAACGAACGCAGAGCTTTGAGAAATACATACTGGAGGAATGCCATAAATTTATAAACATGTCATATATTAATATAGAAGTGGCTCATTGAATATTCAAAAAGCAGATAATCTGTGCACCTCTGTGTGTAATGCAGGATTTACATTTATGGCGAGGCATAAAAACCAAAAGTGTAAAACAGTGGCTCTCAACTGGTCTGGGTTCGGGACCCAGCAACACCCCTTGATGAAGAGCCACAACCCAAATAAATAGAGAAACATTTTCAACTTCTCAAATGGATCAAACAAAAAGATGGTGCAATCTGAACCTGAGATAGAACCGAATATCACAGTATGGCTACACAAAAAAACAAAACAAGATTAATGATGACCAAAACAACCAGCAGGGGGCGATGCTGCAGAGGTAAATATTGCCCTTTTACTCTCATTTTGCTCCATTTGAATTAAAAACCATTTGAAATCTATCTTCTATGTAGTCGGTGTTGTGCTTATGTTTCGTCGCGGCCAATTACCATGTGAAACAAACTTGTGTGTTTTCTTCTCCCTGTGAAATGGCAGGTGTCTTATAACATTACACGGTATCGTCGCCACCTACTGTAAAGGAGTGTGAATAGACAGCACTACGACACAAAAAATAAAAGCTCTTCAAAATAAAAGCATTGTTTGTTTTTTTTCCCAGTCAAAGGCTTGTGACCCACTGAAAACAGGTCTGTGACTCACTTTTGGGTCACGACCCACCAGATGAAAACTATGACATTGCCCATTGCCCAGTGGCATTACACATGCCACTTTTTATGTGTAGCAATATATTCAGTGTGTTTACATTTTCACAGGTATGTAAATGCATATACAATATTAGTAACTTGAATAAATGATAATCAAGTATGAAGACAGTTCTTTTCCTACATGTTAAGTAGTAATCACATTAAGTCCCAAACTTAAAACCGGCCCCTTGAGACCAACCAGAACGTGGCGCTTGACGAAAACGAGTTTGACACCCCTGGTTTAAGGGAACGCTTCAAAAGCTCCATTCATCGATACCTCACGAGTTCTCTCCCCGCAGTCAAATAAAATACACCGGGCCAAGATTAAACACAGCCGTGTTCGTTGTCACGGCCTAAAACAAATTGCCACTCTCCCTGAGTGACGCGTGTTTTGTGTGAGCACGTGCAGAGCCGGAGAGGAGCGGGGCCATAACTTCATTTCCGAGCTTTGAGCACAGATGAGGCAGAGACAGTTAGTCCGTGTTCACTCTATGAGCACCTTTCACGGGACAAATGGAATGTCAATCAAGTGGCCGTACACAAGATGCTCTCTCTCTCCCCGCTGGGGCCTGAGATGCTTTTCTGGTGATGCGGCTCTGTTGTTCCAACCTTACTCTGGGTGCACTGGGAATATTTTGTCCTTTTACCCCTTCACATTCCCCTCGCTCCATTTCAGATCCCCTGGCTATTAATGATTTCTTCAGCTTCTCGAGTTAGACCCTTTAGGTTCTCCCCCTTTGCTTTCCTCAGTGTTAGACCTTCTTGCATCGAAAGGTTTTTACGGCCAACTCTCCTTTTCCATAACTTCGTGGACTGATCCGTTTCCCTCGTCCATTTTCATTCTGATCCAATATGACTGATCTGCATTTATAAGCTTCATCGAGGCTTGAAGACCCTCAAAGCGCTTTACAGCACAGTTTTACATTCAGCCAGTCACACAAACATTCACACTGTGCTTCTATTTGCTGCACTTTGTATCTATGTGGGACAATGTGGGGTTCAGTGTCTTGCCCAGGGACACCACAGGATGTGGAAGTAGGGGGAGGCTGGAATCCAACCCCCAACCTTCTGGTCAGTGGACAGCTCCCTTGCCCCCTCAGTCACAGCTGCCCCCAATTTAAGGGGCTGTGTGAAAATCGGGTATAATACATTTCAAACTTTATCAAAGTTATAAGTGTTTGAGCTAAAAAACGAACCAGGATACACCCCCCCCCCCAAAAAAAATATGAAGAACTACCGTACTAATCAAACAATGAATTAGAATAAACTTATAGAAATTACAAGTTCTTGAGTTTACTAACACTAAAGGTGAGAAGACCCAGTTACATGAAACAAACCATTGAAGCATTAGCAACAGATGTAGCATATCTTTGTTATTAAGTATCATCCTGTTGTGGTAACAATAACAAATCCTCATTGGTCAGTGAAGATGAATGTTAAGGTTAAAGGTGCAATGTGTAAGATCTCGGGTCAGTTTTTTTCACTGCTATCGACAGAAAGTCTACAGACATTTTTACAAATGTATAATCACCCCAATATAAGACTTACTTTAAAAAAAAAAACTAAAATGACCTCATTAATGTATATTTACACCAGGAGTGGGTCCACCCTACGGGCGCCACCATGTTTTTACAATATCCCAGAGCGGACGTACTAAACTGTACTAAACGAGTGTACTTTTAATGACCACTGAAGTCTACCATAGGTTCTCCTGCATGCTCAAATGGGGAGGGTGAGGTGAGGGATTCAACATGCAACCCCACCAGTAGATGTCACCACATTGTACATACTGTACATATAAAACTGACCCAGGGATATGTTTTTCCTGGTGGCTGAACAAAAAGCAGCCTTCTCCTTGTTAGTGAATATCGATTATTAATGGAGCTGCTTAACACACTGTTGTTATCAAACGTTGATTTTCCTGGTGGCTTTGACTTCAGTTATTTCACGGCCATAGAAATGGGGTGGGGGAGTCGATGGACAGTGGAGACTGACCTTCATACCTCGGCTCCAACCCTTGATGCATCCAATCAATGACTTTGCCTCAAGACCGCTGCTCAGCTGCAGGAAGTGGTGACGTGTTGTCCATCTTCAAAGACAAACCGGTCCAAACCTGCAGGACATAAACTTTGTTTACTCCCTCAGACAATTACAGTAACATCACAAACAATGTCAAATACAATTCCAACACATTCATTCAGTTACTTGGTGAAGAAAAGATTTGTTACATGTGTATCCGTCCTCAATGATCTCACTGCGGACAACTCTACAACTGTGCAGCAACGATGCAAAAACACTGAAGGACCAATTCTCTATGTGAGATGTGAAGACGCTTTGATAAAAGGTGCAGTGTGTAAGATTTGGTGACATCTAGAGGTGAACCTATGGTAGACCTCAGCTGTCATTAAAACTCAGAGGATCTTTAGTACGTCCACTCTGGGTTACTGTAAAAACATGGCGGCGCCCACAGAGAGAACCTCTCCTCCTCATGTAAATATACATCAATGTGCTCATTTGTGGGGAAATATCATATATATATATATTTTGGTGATTAAAAAAAAAAGTCAATATGTAATTGTTTTGCAATATTTTTTAGAAGTGACAAAAATGACAGAAATCGTATACCCTGCACCTTTTTGTCAATTCTATTGATAGAAATTAATAATACAAAACATTGACATACTGACATTTGTATAATCACCTAAGTGGATTTTGTTCCCATTACCCCTAAATGAGCCCATTAATATGTATTTACATCAGGAGTGGGTCCTCGCTATGGGGGCCGCCATATTTTTTGGTAGCCCAGAGTGGACACGTGGAAGCATGTTTTGAGGTTTGATGACAACTGAAGTCGACCATAGGTTCTTCTACAGGCTCAGAAGGGTGAGGGTGAGGTGATGGACACAACAACCAACTTCACAAGATGTCACCAAATCTTACACACTGCACCTTTAACACTTATTCTTGGATGATCTTAAATAACTTCCCAGCACATGGGCTCACAAAACATTGACATTCAAACAATTCCACAGACCATTGTGGCAAACTCTCCCCCATCCATCTTCTCACATCCATCTCGTCACATTTCCTAAAACTCCTTTACCTCAGTAGCACTTGCCCCTTCCCTTTTTGTAACATCACCGCTTTTGCCACTTTTGCTCAAAGTTATCAAAATATTTCAACACCAAATGGCGTCTCCTAACATCCCCCCCCCCAGCTGCCACATCCCTTTCACACCTTCCCTGGCCTCCCTCCATCCTCCTACACCTATAAAAGATAGATTGAAAAAAAGGCTGTTGGAAAAGAAATGGAGGAAATGTTTCCTCTTCAGCGGGCCGGCTTAAGACTCTGTTATTAAAAACATGACAAGCCATTCAGTTGGTGAAGGTGCTTACTCGAGGGAATACGGAGGGGTGTTTATTCTTTGATTAATTTGCTCGGAGGGGACCTGAAATTTCCCCACTCATGAATATGTGGATGACAGGGAGATTTCTCTGTGGTGACAACTTATCTAAACTACAGGGCAAAACGATTATGCTAATATCAGGTTGTAGTCATCAATCATCTGGTGTCAATGTGGTGTCAACGCATCACGTTCCTGATCCCCCCCACCCCCCCGCCGCCATAACAACTGTGTACGTGTGTGTGTGTGTGTGTGTGTGTGTGTGTGTGTG